>JAUKNK010000232.1:925000-965000 GCA_030765055.1 Mantis religiosa | reverse complement strand
TGAAACAGATGAAGCTTCGCTAACATTATCAAGTAAAACAGCTTTCGAACTGAACCTTAATAAATCTATAAACAGCCTTCCGTTATATGGATTATGATAATTTCCTTGCTCACTTAATAAAACGTTGATATCCCTAGAGAAACATACATTTTCTTGCATTGAATCGTATTTTCCTAAGTTCTAAAGTGTCTATTTCGCAAATATGTAATTTTTGTCCCAGATGCGATTACTTCCATTGTTGTAGTCTGGTTCCTAGAAGATCATATCTTCTTTTGAAAAATTTAAATGGCATGCCAAATCATTCAATTTTACTTGTTCTATGAAATGACACCCACTTTCAGATTTCTGTGGCTGAAAGTCACGATGTTTTGATATAGAGACATGGTTAAACTGTACAACATGTTTTCATTTTTACATTGAACAAATACGTGCATAAGTAATGGTGTATGGCAAGGGTAGGCAACCTATGACACGCGTCTTACCGGCTGGTACGCGAACTAGTTTTGGATTGTGTGTATCTATAATATCTAAAAATTGGAAATGATGTGCCATTTTAAGGAGCATGATTGGAATCTATATGTGAAGATGGACTGAAATCACGTATTGTCTGCGCGGAGGTAAATTTGATGTTCAGTAGTAGTATTGGCAGCATTGCTTTCTCTAGTTTTTAATCAGGACCATCGATAATGTGCTGTTAGCGATGGTGCTGCCCGAGTATCTAGTAAACACTTGTGCCGCTAGGTGCGTTGGAATAAGGTAGTTAGTCCACCGCATAATAGATAGCGCACTGGTAGGTATATGTCACTGCGGGAAGGAGAGTGCAAAATATTCTAAGGCCTCTGGCACATGATATCAGCTTATTTGAAAACGAATTAAACAATCAAGCTACTTTATTTATTTCTCTAAATAAGACATAATACGGAACCGTTATGCCTAAAAAAATAAATTGCCTGCAACTGGTTGGAACAGGAAACCGCCATGATAATTATAAGTACTCTAACTTAGCTCCGTCAATGTATGACTTAATCTTGGACTGAGATAAACTATTCCATTTTGTGCTTTGGGTTTTAGTAGTCAACGTAAACAGTTGTGATATACACTGAGCCTTTTTATGAAAGCTATTGTTATATGCTACTTGTGCTCGCATGATTTTCTCTGGCGCTTGGGAAACTTGACTTACAACCTCCTACATGACCAAATTGTAATTATTGGAGAATGCAAACGTATTTTTCATTTTGGTGCAGGAAAGTACGATATTCGTGTGGTAGATGCGGACCTCATCCGAGATGCGAGGGCCCTAACTTATGATCCAAATGATCCAGTGAAAAGTAAGTAAACTGCCGGTATATTGAATTAGTGCGTCCGTCTACCACTACATGCGACAAAATATAGATAATATTGAAGTTCGAGTTTGGTTGGTGCACTAAGTGTCCGTGATTCAAATACCTTAGTTTGGTGTTTACAGACACTTCAATAATTGTTCAACGTGTATTTGCTAAAATATAAGAAGTGTAGTACCGTTCAGTGATTCGCTTCTCACTCTTACGAGTAGATGAGAGAACTTCCGAGGAGATAAATACGAAATTGAGTAGCAGTACCTAAAATACAACACGGCAGCAAAGTATGGGCCATAACTGAAAAAGAAAAAAAAATCAAATGAAATGAAATTCCTAAGAAGATCGTGATATAGAAAAATCGACCACAAACAAAATTAAGATATACGTGAGGAGCTAGAGATATTCGACCTGAATGTCAGAGTACAAGAATATAGAAGTAGATGGGTAACCCATGTACAAAAGGTGGAGGAAGAAATATTACTACATTATTTTGTGAAGTATAGACCAGAACGAAGGGAGAGCATAGATTGGCCAACAAATCAGTGGAAACAATAAAATAAATTATGTGGACTGCTACAGGCAGTAATGCTAATGCATGAAGGAAGAAGTAGATGATGATGATGATGATGAACTGCCGCACTTTGTTCCTGCTAGTCCTTTTAATAACTTAAATATTTTATTAACTTTAATTTCAATTAATGTCCCAATCTTTATGTAGTACCTACGTAGATGCCTATAGGTATTGCCTATCACACAGTGGACATAGAACTCTGAGCTCTCAAACCTCAGCTGGTCAAAACTGCCTCACTCCAATTTTTGTCATGTTTAGGATCAATGTCACTGAACTTCAGAGACTTTAAGGTGCTTAATCTGTTAATGAACGCCTTGTATTATTTCATTCATTGCCCAATGTCTGCCCGCCTCAGTTGCATAGGTGGTAGCGTGCCTGCCTCACGTCCAAGAGATCCCGAGTTCGAATCTCGGTCAGGGTGAGTTACCTGTATAAGTTTTTTTCTGGGGTTTTCCCTTATCCGTAAAGACGAATGTCAGGTAGCTCCAAGCTCCTTGGATCCTGGACGCATTTTAGCATCATTTTGTCCATTTGATTTACCGTCCGATATGACCTAAGGTTGAAGGCCGTAAAATTAAAAAAATTCCCAATCTGAACTTTTCATTTATGCAACTTAGGCCTCTGCAACAAAAACAAAAGTGGGACAAAAATATACAAAAAATAAACAATAACTAAAATAAAAACATGTTTAATACACTTTTATAAATAAATTCTGAATGCAAATATATAGTTCCGACTGCAATGAACATCAATGACTAAGCTCGCTAGGGTCAAGAATGCTGATGGAAAGTCTATGACCCCAGTCCCACAGTTACTGCTTTCGCTGCAGGCTTCTGTATCCTTTTTCTGTAGTGCCCATAAACAACAAATGTGGGAGGTGCCCTGAACTTAGGAAAGAAAGATTTCAATCCCCGCATCCACATTCGGAGGGTATGGTGGAGCGATACATCAAGACCTTAGAAGAACAGATGAGGAATTTCGTGGCCAGCCATCAGCGAGACTGGGACATCGAGATGCCAATTTACTTCCTGGCCTACCGCTCGTCAACGCACGACACCACTGGGATGACGCCAGCCAGCTTGATGTTCGGCCGAGAGTTACGCCTCCCTTGTGATCTAGCTTTCGGAAGCCCCCGGACGCAAAACAACCAGCAACCGAGTATGTGGAGAACCTGGTGGACCATCTCCACGACATGCATGACATGGCTTGTCAGAGCATCCAGAAGGCGAGCGACCGCAATAGACCCAATATTACAGGCCAGCCAATAGCCGAGGATTCCAGCAAGGTGACCTGCTGTGGTTCTATCGCCCTACCCGGATCAAGGGAGGCTGCCCGAAACTTTGAAGGCCATGGTAAGGACACTACCGGGTGGTTAAGAGGATTAACGGCGTGGTCTACCGCATCCAGAAGGTGCCCCGAGGAAAAATGCTGGTGGTACACCTGGATAGTATGGCCCGCTACGATGGTGCTGTTCGGGACGTCCAGCCTTGCGGAGGGAGCAGTGTCACGGCTATGCACATTAAAGGAACGCGCGTAGCTATAGCCTGGCTTGTTTACACAAAGGAACTGGTAAACAAAGCACGCAGATAAAGGTCTGCCGAAACATACAAACTGAGATACATGGAAATTTCTGGTGACATCTTGATTATTCTGTTTCTTTATTGTTCTGGAAATCTCTCGAATTTGTCAATGAGGTATTTAAGAAGGTGACGACTTGCCAAGAGGAGTGGTAAGCATTAAACTGCTGTAGAGTGTTGTTGTAACGAGAGCTGATATATTACCAGAACGCTGTTTGTTATTGTCATCGACCTTGAAAGACTGTATGTGACGTCATGTTGCTATGTGAGAATTATAAGGTGTATTTCTACGGAAATAAAGAACATTTGCCAATCGGATATTTGATTCTACAAATCAAAAAGTCACAATATATACATAGAAGGAAGAGTTAATACCTTCAGTCTTTTTAAAGATTTTGTTAATGCCTGCAGTATGAAATTAAAATTGTACCTTTAACTTTCATTTCCGTAACAAATATTCATTTACTTCCTGAGCAGAATGACTCAGGCGATTTGGTCTATGGTCCCCATTCGGGAGGCATGAGTCCCCTTCCCATTGCCATCCTACCTGAACCTTAGGTTTTTTCGCGAAATTTCCCAGGTCGCCAGGTGAATGCCGGGTGGGTTAAACACATCCCCTAAATTTCCTGTCCCTCCATTTCTCACCATTATCATTCCACGTCATCGCTCTTCTGGTGGTCGGTGGTTGTCTTGGTGGTGCATAGTAGGATGTAATGTTCTAAGAATCTTCATTCGTTTGTTGGAGGTTTACCGGTCTCCGAACTCATTCTTGCGGTAGGGCTGTACCCGAGTTACCGAAAGGTGGGGTGTGCTTGGTCCTGGCGTGCGTGGGAGTTTCTACATAGTAGAATGTACTAGAATGTGCACTCTGAACTGTCCTCTCTCCTTGGCACGGCTCCCTCTGTCTCCTCTCACCTCATCCTTCCTCCTGGAGATGCCCCCAATTGTACGTACAAGTACAAGAGACCGCAATTCGGTCTCCGTGTTGATTCCCCTCCTAAAAGTAGTCCAGTCCAGTCAGGAACTACTGAGTTGTCCCATAATATTATATCAAATTCCAAGCTAGAGTTATAATATCAGTAGTATTCTAATATAAGTGTATCTATAAAAATTTCATTCACCAGTGCTCGGATAGGACAGCGGACAGAGCTGATTTTGTGTAAGATATAGTTTATGTAAACTTACCAAACTGTAGAGACTCTCTCTAATTAAAAGAACAGAAATATGAAACAGTCAATTTCTTTAAATAACACATTAATCCAGTTTCTATCGGAGAGCGTAAAGTACAATGACTTGTAAGTGTAACAACGTTTGTTTTGTCTCACTTCACATACAATTTATTAGCTTTAAACTAAAACCTATATGGCACAACTCTAAACATAATTGTAGTTACACACTTATTTGAATATTGACTGATCACCAGGACAATAGTTCCGTCAGCAGATATAGCTTATACCTACTATATGCTTTATACAAAGTGAGATGTCGTTCATATCGATCAGAAATAGTAAATGCTCTGATACTAAACCTTGCAGTACTCCATCTACTACTGTTTTATAATTTGATATTTCCTTTTGACAACTGATATCAGTGTTTACTTCCACTATCTCTTTTCTGTCAAGATACGACACAAACCAGGTAATTAATTTAACCTCCACACTTTGAAAGAATTGTTGTACCGTGAGTCATAAAGTATTTGTTGTGGATGATGAGCTGAAATCTGTAACTTCGCGTAGTCCCAGCTATTCCTAGCAACAGACTAATAAAATAATAACACTAAGGCATATGGGACAAGGATGGACTTCCTTATCCTCTCCCTGACTCACTCCACGTTCTGAGAATGCTACATAGCGTATGAGTAGCTTTGGTGGTCTACTATCTACTTGTGTAAGTAGAACAAGTATTGCATTCCAAACGAAAATTAGATATCGACATATCGGTCTGTGTGGCACAGTTGGATAGAAACTATTGCTATACGTCTAAAACATTACAGGGCAAATATTGTTTTGAAGGCAGCTGAACAGCAAAAAATGCATTTTGGGGAAAGATTCACATATGTAATGCGACGTGAATTGGTTCTGTCTCACTCTTCCTGTCTCCTCGCGCCCGCGCTGCGCAAGTCTGTGTGAGTGTGTGCGTATGTGTGTGTGTGAAAACCAAAAAAAAAAAGATCGTATGTGTTTCACTCACATAATTGTCGCCCGTCACATGCTACATTTTCTATTGCTTATGTTGTGTACCTACATGCAAGGGCAATAAGGAAGTTCAGTAGGCATCAAGGGGTCATTAAAATAATTTCAATCTGTTGGCTTTATGATGACTTTAAATGTGATAACCGCAGTAAAAGGAGTTCTTTTATACATTTGTTACAAAAAACTATTTACATTCGCTTACTTTGTGAACGAAAGTCCATCTAAACAAGAAGCATCCATTAATGAGAGCCTACAACGGAATGGCACTGTGCTTCTAAGTGTGTCCAGCAGATGGCATTAGGTACGACTAGTTTGGCTACATCCACTCTTTCGATCAGATGGCGGAGATTTTGCTTGTATTATTCTATTGTAACTTTTATGTTTAGTGAACAACGATGGCATGTAGAATTTAATTAAAAAGTGAGAAATATGATATTAAAGATACCCAGCTATACTCATAGGCTCCCGGGATTAGAGCGCGGTATAGTTAGATTGGAAGCCACAACGATAGTGTCATAGTTTGCCTATGTTAACTTACTTCTTGTAGCATTATCAGCTTCCGCAATATTCTTTAGTACTGGTTTGTATTTTCAAATGCCTGTTACATTATTGTGACGTTACCTTCTCTAATATGAATTGTAAGTAGATCGGTCAGTCTTCACGTGAAATGGGTAAAATGATGCTCAAATGTGTCCAGGGTCCATGGGGATTAGAGCTACCTAACACTAATCTTTCAGGATAAGAGAAACCCCAAAAAACACCTTATTCAGAGAGCGGAACCTGACCCACATCCGAACTAGGGAGCCCTTGAATTTAAAGTACACAACACCACTACCATTAGGGAGAGAAGTCTAATCCATCAAAACGTAGTTAAGTGAACGCCACTCATCATTCACGTGTAGATAAAGGAGAATCACAAGAATGTTGCTTACACATTTCTAAGATAGAGAATGAAAACTAAAAACAAGTTAATCATCCGGGCGTGGCATCACACAGTTTATTTCACCTGCAAGTGTAAATATTATAGCCGTATACACCACGTGTATGGAGTAGGTTCTAGTAACATTAAACCCATGTGGCATAAGAAAAGACAGCTGAAGTTTTTGGCAACCTTTCTTTATCATGAACATTAACTGGTTTGTTAGATGTTATCTCAGTATACACTACAGCTTCTGGTCACAAAATCAAGTAACATTTAAGCCAAATTTAAGTAAGCGAAAGGTATAAAGTAATTAACTACGCTGTGACAGTAACCATGGAAAAGTAGAGCCGGATTCATAGCCTAGATATGAACCACGGACCACTTGGTCTTAACCATGTCAACATACCAGCATGACAAACTGTCCAAATAAATCAGCAGCACATTCCAAATACTGGAAATACTTGTTAGATATTATATACTCAAAATGTAATACAAAGAATAATGACAATGAAAGTATACCAAGGTACGCAAATAGCTCTACATAAGTATTCACTTTAGAAGGCTTCCTTTCCCATACACAATTATTAGCTTTTAGATTTTATCTCACTGTATCGTATATCTACACTTCAATTCCATGCCATTGAAATCAATTAAATATAGTTTATATCTAAATAACACGATTACAATTTGTTACCTATCTTTGCGAATGTATACAAAGTTCTTTCCGAGCATACAATTTTACAGGTTGAGCCATCTCTGGGCAGAGGCACGCGTTCCTCCATAGCTGGTCTTCCCTAGCGGACAATTTAAAATAACAACAAAATCGTCTTATTCATAACGTATATTTATAACAAAACGTTAATATATTTCACTCACACTACTTTCTCAATCCACTCTTTCACAAAGGCTTATTTTTCCATCTGGTCCAAGTGTAGTGAGTGTGTGGTGTTTAAGGGCCCGTCGACAACTAGGTCATTTGCGCCCGAAGTCAATACTAAAACCTAAAAGCTATAAACATTTAGCTAAAAGAAGGTAAAATATAATAAAACACTCAACTGTTAAAAGGACATTAAAACGATCTAAAGACTAATACTTTAAAAACTCTAAAAGTAATAAATATAAAATACAAGACAGACTTGCTGATTAAAACCGATTTTAAAAACAAACCGCAGTGCCCTGTCCACGGCCACTAGGTCGTTTCCTAAAACACCGTGCAAGTTAGTCCCCAAGTCCAAAGACTGGGGAACGCGGGCGTACTGCGGGCAGTCAAGCAATACGTGCCGCACCGTGAGGCGTACTGTACACGGAGCACACACAGGGGCCGGTTTCCCTCTTAACAGTTGGCCATGAGTCAATCGTGTGTGCCCAATTCTCAGCCGGGTGAGTATTACCTCGGCCCGCCGGTTATCCCTGCAGGAAGTTGGCCAGGATTGTACGCTCTCCTTTATAGCCCGGAGTTGTGTGCCTTGTAAAGCTGTCCAGGATTACCGCCAAGCAGATAGGAGCTGGCGACGGAAAAAACGTTGCACATCCTGGAATGGCATCGTAGCTGTTAAACTCCGGGGCAAACGGCAAGCGGACTTAGCAGCCGCGTCCGCCTCCTCGTTCCCGGAAATCCCAACATGGCCTGGGGTCCAAGTAAAAACAAAATTGTATCCTCGAACGAGCATTTGCGAGATCTGGGCTTGTATTTTTAAAACAAGGGAGTGGGCGGCAGTGTGCTGTTGCAAGGCCTGAAGAGCACTTAGACAGTCAGTGTAAACAATAAAAGAGCCATGGGCTAACTTGCAAATAAAAAGGAGCAAATAGTTGATGGCACACAGCTCTGCTGAGAATACCGAAGTGGAGTCCAGAAGTCGTAATTTATGAGCCTCACCGTTAGTGAAGAACGCGCAAACCGTAGCGCTACCTAACTGACAACCGTCTGTAAAGACCGGAACATAGGTAGAGTAACGGCCCAGTAGTTCGGCAAACAGTTGTTGGAACACCGAATGTGGGGTAGCGAGTCTAGGTTTGCTTGAAAGTGTTAGATCGAACAGCGCACGATTGAGCTGCCATGCAGGATAAGGGCAGATGGACGACCTCTCCACGCGAGGTATTCGGAGGCCATGGGAATGTAGGAGATCCCGAAATCTTATTCACATGGGGCGTGTCCGAGAACCTGGGCGCATATAACGGTGGACTAAATCTGGACACAGAACTGGTTTAAAACAAGGATGATTGGGATAACTTGCCAACTTCGAAACGTATGAGCAGAGTAACAGCGAGCGACGAATATGGAGTGGAGGTTCGCCTGAGTCTGCATACAGGCAGTCGACTCGACTGGTGCGGAAAGCTCCTGTGGCAAGGCGGATGCCAGTATGATGCACGGTGTCTAAAAGGCGAAGTTTAGAGGCGGTCGCTGCGCCATAAATACAACTGCCATAGTCCAGCTTGGACCGAACCAGAGAGCGGTACAGCCTCAACATTACCGTGCGATCGCCCCCCACCAAGATGCTCCAGATAATACCTTCAGCACCCGAAGAGAACGATCGTAAGAGGCTCGAAGGTGACGAATGTGGTGCTCCCAATTGAGCTGTCGGTCCAAGTAGAGACCCAAGAACTTCAGATATGAGACAAATGGCAGGGGTGTGCCGTTCAAATGAAGATCAGGAGGCGGATGAATACCTCGTAGGCGGTGAAAGTGGATACACTGCGTCTTCGCAGCTGAAAAACGGAAGCCGGTTTGAAGCGCCCAAGCTGCTAGCTGGGTAATGGTCAGCTGCATTTGGCGCTCAATGTGATCTATGTTGGCAGACCTATAATATACTGCGAAGTCGTCAACATAGAAGGATGATGGAATTCCACTTCGAACGGCACTAGTGATGCCGTTAATCGCTACGGCAAAAAGGGTGACGCTCAAAATTGACCCTTGAGGTACGCCGTTCTCCTGTATCCGCTCCCGTGATATCGTGTTTCCTATGCGAACCCGAAAACGGCGAAGTTTTAAAAAGTTGCATACGAATTCGGGTACATGACCACGCATACCGTAACCATGTAGGTTACGGAGTATGCCGTACCGCCAGGTGGTGTCATAAGCCTTCTTCACGTCGAGGAACACGCCGACGGCGTGCTGTTTCAGTAGAAACGCAACGGAAATATACCCCTCAAGGCGTGTTAGATTATTGACACTTGAGCGATGGCGACGAAAACCGCATTGCAAGTTGGACAGATGGTTATGTTTTTCTAGCCACCAATTTAACCGAGCGTTTATCATTCGCTCGAAGGTCTTACAGATCACACTCTTCAGGAAAATGGGGCGGTAGCTAGATGGGAGCATGCGGTCCTTTCCGGGTCGAGGGATGGGGATGACAATACCCTCTCCCCAGGAGGAAGGGAAATCCCGCTCATGCCAAATGCGGTTATAGATGTTTAAAAGG
This sequence comes from Mantis religiosa, assembly GCA_030765055.1. Taxonomy (NCBI): domain Eukaryota; kingdom Metazoa; phylum Arthropoda; class Insecta; order Mantodea; family Mantidae; genus Mantis; species Mantis religiosa. The sequence goes on along the minus strand of JAUKNK010000232.1, from coordinate 954,982 downwards.
AAACATAGCGCCTCAGATGGAAGAAGTAGCAGCATCTGTCGGTGTACGTCATCGGGACCTGGAGAAGAATCCTTTGCTAACGCCAGAGAATGGGCGAGCTCGGCTGCGGTAAAAGGTTGGTTGTACGGCTCGGTGCAGTCACTATTAAAATTAAGTGGTACCCGCTCCGCCTTTTCCTTAATAGGCAGGAAGAGAGCGTCATAGCGGGCAGTTTGGCACGTGGTAGCAAATGTGGTAGCTAGGGCTTCCGCTATGTCCTGCTCGGTGGTGCACATGGAACCGTTGATTGCAAGGCCGGGAATTACCGTCCGGCGATACTTGCCATACATCCGCCGAACAGCTGACCATACTTGTTGGGTAGAGCTGCGCCGGGAAAGCGAAGACACATATGCTTCCCAAGATTTACGCTTTGCGTTGCGCAGTATAAAGCGTGCCCTAGCGCGAGAACGTTTGAAGGCGACGAAGTTCCCTTCCGTCGGGTGCCACTGAAAAACGCGCAAAGCACGTTTGCGTGCTTTGACAGCCAAACTGCATTCCTCGGACCACCACGGTACAGGGATATGACCTGGTGTAGGTGAACCTCGAGGAATGCTGGATTCTGCTGCGAGCAGGATTGAGCAAGTAAAATATTCGACCATTTCATCGATGGTGTCGAAACTATCATCGATGAGGTGTATGAGGGATTGGACTTTTCCCCAGTTAGCTTTGGAAATAATCCAGCGAGGATGTCGAGAAGGTACACATTGCCGGCCAGAAAAATGAATGTTAATGGGGTAATGATCACTGCCAAAGAGGTCGGAAAGTACTGACCACCCAAGTAGTGGTACTAATGACGGACTGCAGAAAGAAAGGTCTAGTACGGAATGTGTACCATAAGCGGATGATAGGAATGTCGGGGCACCAGTATTTAGCAGAAGCAGGTCAGACTTATCGAAGACGTCTACGAGGAGGCATCCACGGGCGTTATCAGTGTCTGATCCCCAGAGCGTGTGCTTGGCATTGAAATCTCCCACAAGGAGTAGTGGTGAGGGGAGCTGAGCCAATAGAACTTGAAGATCACGCTCTGGAACTATACTGAGCGGCGGCAGGTACATGTTGCAGATGGTAAAACTGATGCTCTCCAGCTGTATCCGAACGGCCACAGCTTGCAATGGTGTGGTGATAGGAACGTTGGCTGCTGAGATGTTAGGCGCCACTAACGTAGCAACGCCACCGCTTGCACGCATACCTGCAAGAGAGTCGCTTCTAAATGCAGAGAAAGAGTGAATGTGTAGCGAGTTATTGGGATGTAAGTGGGTTTCCTGGAGACAAATAATTTATGGTGACCGTTGAGAAACTAAATGTTGTAGGTCTTGAGCACGAGCTCGAAAACCATTGACATTCCACTGGATTATTTCCACAAAGAGTTTTTAGCTGGCCGTTTTAACCTTTTTCTTGACCTTGGCTGATTTGGGTCCTAGGATTCGAAAATCGTTAGCCTCCTGTGACTCCGCTGATGTTCGGGTGTCAGAGCTCCTACGGCTCGTAGAACGAGACCGTGATCTAATAGAGGGCGAGCGACTTCGCGATCTATGTGTTGGCCGGGATGGGTTTTCACATTTACCACGGGATTTTTGTTATTCGCTGATGGCTTGGTGGCTGGAGTCTGTACGGAAGAAACAGAGGTAGTGCTGGTGGATATACAAGCAGTCTGAGACGTGGGTTTAACGCCTAGAAAGTCAGTCTTTGTGGATGCGTGGGCGACAGGGACGTGTTGAACAGCAACAGTGGTTTTAGGAGTACGGCGAGCTGCTAATGCATATCCAGTAGTTGTGTTAGGAGGCTTCAGTTGTTCGAAGCGCCGCCGTGCCTCTGGAAAAGTCAGGCGTTCCTTTACACGTAGCTCCTGAATTCTTTTTTCGTCCATGAATCTAGGGCACTTTTTTCGTCCATGAATCTAGGGCACTGTCGCGAACTGGAGGGATGACTACCACCACAGTTCACGCAACAAGGTGTTCGACTGCAGTTAGGGTCGTCATGTTTCGGTAGGCCACATTGCTCACAAAGAGCAGGATTGGTACATGTGACTTTAGTATGTCCGAAGCTCTGACATTGCAAACAGCGCATGGGTTCGGGACATATTGGCGGACACTAGCACGTTCATAGCCGCAATATATATGTTCAGGTAACTTCGTCCCTGCAAACGTTAGAAATACCGTACGTAATGGGAACTCCTTGCCATCTTGCTTCCGTGTTAGCCGGTACGCCTGACAAACAAGATGGTCAGAGAGGCAACTTACTATTTCTTCATTTGCTAGACCATCTAAGCTGGAGGTGGTGACTACTCCTCTACACGTATTCAGCGTTTTGTGTGGGGCTACCCGGATAGGGTAGGAGCCCAACATAGACGCTTTTTGCAGCTTTTTAGACTGGTCTGCAGTTGAGGTCTCTAACAGTAAGCTACCGTCTCGGAGACGCGTAGCGTTCTTCACAGGGCCACTGATTTTATCGAGCTCACGCTTTATATAGAAGGGACTAACATCTTTAAACGTCTTACCATTACATGCCAAGGTCATTACCAGAAAAGGGTCAGTGAAAGAGGTTTTGCGCGGAGACATATTGAAATGGACCACCATCCGGAACCGTCGGCGTCAGCCTGCCATCCGGGGGTTAAAGAAAGAAAGACACCGAATCTTCACGGTCTGTGCCGTCATGGGGACCCCAGCCATGACCGATCTCATTTGTACCTCAGAAAAGCTACCCTTCAATATCCACTGCTTGTCCGTATGGGTAAACCGTTCACCACGCACACCCCGGCTTTATGCCCCTACCACAGGAATAACCGCCTGTGGCTCCCCACTTTAGGCCGCGCTGCGTATAAAGGGCACACGCGGATTCAGGGGACTTGTGGTTGATTACAGCGGGTTTACGTCAGCGGTAACACGTCCGGTCTGTGATACTAACCCAACGGCAAGACGGCCGTCGGGAGATTAACACAGACCGGGCCCTCAAGGAGCTACGTGGCTGTACTTGACGGTGTGGACGGGCTCCGCACCTAAGGCTACACATAGGGGCAGTGCGAAGGGCCCGCTCAACCTTCACTTTTGAGACCTCCGGAGAGCGCACATGTTGGAAGCCGCGCTGAAAACCGTGGGACAGAACCACGGAGATAGGGGAGATCCCGGCTGGTGAGACAGGAGTTATAAACCTAAGACCTTAAGTGCTAATAATTATAATAAAAAACTAGAAGGGGAAGAAGTTGATGCATACTGATCAGCAGTAGCAGAGCGTGGCACAGTTGATGGAGGTGAAGGGGATGAAATGAGGGTGAGTGGCTAGGGACTCCGGGAGCGCCAATCCCGTACCTACCGTAGTAGGTTCCTGGGGAAAATACCAGAGCCTCTTCTGCCAGTTTTCGGGGTTACTGATGGGCCTTCTCGGCAGCCGTAGTGGTCGTGGGGTACACCAAGTCCCCACCGTACATCACCCCATCAGTCAGTCCCCTACTTCCTGTTGCCCACCCCTCGAGACGAGGACCGCAGAGGTTGGATTTTGAGGGGCGGTCCAAGTGTAAGAAAAAAGTTATTACACAGTTCCTTCTTGTAACAGGAAAAATAGAGGGTCTAATTGTTTAACCAATAATTAGAACTTAACCCACAAGAGAGATTTGCTCCAACAACCTTTTGTTGGTTAACATTTTTGCTATTATTATTGTAAATTATATACAAATGTAAGTAAGTAACCTCCTTCTCTCATATACACCGTTTAGAATGTATAAAGCGCAGCATTTGAACATATAATTTGGGACTTGCGAAATATTGGTACGGGATCTTTATTTGAAACGAGAAAACGTCCAGGCTATGTATTATTATAGGACCATTTTGTAAGTTTAGACAGCGCTATTAGGTTTATTGTGCTACATAGCAGACCTCATGTTCTGAACAATTTGGTACAGGTCTTCAACTCTCTGAATATGAATCTAAGACGGCGCCAGAGAAAGAACAGGAAACAAAAGTACAGCAAGTGCACAAAGCATGTACAATGCACATAATAATTAGCTCGACAGCAGCTCATTACTTGTAATTCTACAGCCTAGTTGTTTACATTTTAAACATTTCTAGGAAACTAAAATAGGAGATAAAACTGAATTGTGATATCCATATAAACAAGCAATGTTGCAACTTACGCCGTCTAGGTGTCCCTTTTAGGTTTGTCGTTACAAGATTTTGAAAACTGCGCAGATTTTCAATTTTTCAGGTGTGATGTTTACGTAATACCTTTATATACATTTAGTAGAGCACATAATCTTAGGGAAACCTGAAAGTTGCTAACGAACTATGCCTTAAACTACACTGCAAGTAGGGTTAGGTTTACTACGGAGAAGAGTTGGCACAGCGATCAGTCTTAATTTATTGCACAGACGCTAGAAAATGTATTCGAATGCGTGCAAGAGTGACCTACGATAGGGAGGTGGGTTTGCATCAGTTAGTTGCGCCAGGATGGTTCAATTTCCTTATACCTGACCAGCGAGATCAGCGCACAGTTATTTTAGCGTCAAAGGAAAATAAAAACAATTTTCCACATGAAACGTAGGTGGTTTTATACAATTCTCCAGTATCAACTTAGGTACTTATCGATCGTTTTCTTATTGATGTCATTTTCCCTCTTTTCCTCTCTCGCACACACTTTCCTCAACCATATTAATCTCACTTTCTTGTTTTTAAATACATTTCCAGTACTCACACTTGTCGTGTTTTCTGGAACAAAATACTTCTAGCTTTCATAAATTAGCGATAATTAATATAATATTAAACTGCGTGGTATTTAATATTAAGTGAGTCTTGTTCCGAAGATAAATCCATTATTTCCTGTGTTACAGTTCTCAAGAACAGTTTATATGGACATACTACTACAATTAATATAACCTCCAAATTACCAAATGACTTGACACCAACCAATGTATTAGAGCGACGGGGTCCAGTGACGGCCCTTGGACTCCTCTAGTCCAGATCTACATTATTGGTTATGTACACTTTTGCTCTAGGGCGCACGGTTTAGAAGTTGTGTTCTCTCGGGGTTGACGGACAGCCTGACGGTCTTTCACCCGCATTTTCCATTGTATTAGAGCTACTGCTGCGAATGAGGGCTCTTTGAAGTGGTCTAGTCCAGGCCTACAAGATTGGTTGTGTATACTTTTGCTCTAGCACGCACGGTTTAGAAGTTGGGATTCCTCAGGTTTGACGGACAGCCACAGTTTTTCGCCCGTATATCTTAACGGATTAGCGCTACTGGTTCGAGTGACGCCTCGTTACAATCGTCTCGTGAGCTCTACTTTTTGACACATGTATACTTTTTGGATCACCTATCCTCGTTCTCCGACTCGCGGTTGAAGTGCCGAAGTCGGTTTCCCACCCGGACAGTGCTCAATCTGGCCAAAAATAAAGTTGGACGGTTTTTACACCTTTACTCCTAAACTATAAGGGTTAGCAGGACGAAATTCGCCTCGTTCGATTTGTCTCTAAGGGATGTACAACTATGGTAATAATTACTTGTTTGGTAGGACGCACGGTTGAGCAGCTAGATTTTTGGCGGGAAAATGTCGTTAACTTTAAGAGCTTAGTTCCAGGCCACGGTTTGGCGAATAAGGACCGAACCAGGTATTCCGGGGTTTGTCTACCTACTCTAACACAATCAGTGGGCAAAAAACCTTATATCGATACCACAAGTTACTTATTTAAGGCATCTAATTTATCTACGGGTCGCTTTGTTAAAACTACAGTTCCCATAACCGAATTCACGGAAACAGGGGATAGTCCTGGATCAGAGGAAAAGTTTGACACCTCTCGCAAATCGCTCTGGTCATTGGTTCGAAGGTTAGGTAATGTGTCTCAAACCGGGCCATTAAATCGAGGTGTACCTCAGGACTCATACAACATATTTACCGGACTCCAGAACACAAGTTTTTAAAGCGTTTTTTGAGCATCCCGACCGAGCCGTTCGAGCAATCTCAATTAAATTTTAAAATCTGCACCTGCTAACCGTCAGCAACATCCCTTAAAACAATAACTAGCTGCGTTCAAAAAGCAAGGTTCACCCAATTTTCAAACGCTAATATCTCTGGAGCGGTTAGAGCTAGAGGCGCGGCAATTACTCCGTCGGTTAGCGCGTGTCGCGTTCTACCTGTATGGACATTTAAATCGCCAAATGGCGGCGCCGCGGGATTAGAGCCAGCGACCTGGTTCTTACTCCGTTAAATTCGCCGTCCGAAGTTACGCCTTTTGTCCCCGGACTGCCACCGCTCTGGCCCAAAATTAAAGGTACGGTAATTTTCGCGCGCTAATTTTGTCCAACGTACATCCCCCTTGCCTACCAAGGCTTTGTCCATCTGTAACGGTTTGCCCGTTATAGGTACCAATTTAAGCCAGATTAAGGTTGACTAATGGGGACATTCCTAAAAACTGAGGACACTCTTTCTGTGCCATAAAAATGTTGAAATAACATTCTTTAACACTTCTTTAATACTAGCGGAGACGTTTTTGAGAAACTATTTTCCAATACTCTTCCAAGTAAAGATTTATAAGCAATTGTTCGATTTTCTTTAAAGTCTTCATGGCATTTTAATGGACAATAATGGTCTTAAATATCAGGTTTGGTAGTTAACTGCCTTTTCGTTTTCTGATATGCTGCTCAAAGAACAGGTTTTCCAAATTATATCTGCTCTTTATTACTTTTATGGTTGGTATATAAGTTAGAACATGAGAATAGTTACTTTAAGTACTGCTTCGCCATTGATTTCACTTAGTAACTAAGGCAAATAATGGCAGTACTTTACTGCATCTCTTGAGTTCTTCCAAAGGCACCATAATCTGGTTTCGGTTTAAATAAAAATAGTTATTGAGCAAATAAGAATGAAAGATGAACATTGCTGTAGTTTTCGAAGTCTCCTATTTCTAACGTCTGTGTTTCACAATCGTAACATTTGGCGTTAAAATCCCGTGAGCCTAAGAATTCTACTGTTTGTGTCTGTCAAAAATGGTATTTGTTTAATTTGCAGGTAAGTTCCACATCCAAGGTTGTCATTTATATCTTTAAACATTGTAATTATGAAAATGTACGATACAAGCGAATGGGCTGCCATCTATCGCTGTAATGCGGACATATTTCTCACTATCGGTAAGATGGAGGAACCCACATTCTATACTGACCTAATGCCATGTGATATGTTGGAATGCAATAATTGTTTTAGTTTCGTAAATAGAGAGTAGACCACCAAAGCTTGTTTATACGGTATGTAGCAGTAACAGAACTTTTTTCTTCCTTGTTCCATTTATACACCGCCTTTAACTGCTATGGTCATATCGGCGGCCGTTCTCCTTTGGAACATACTGAAGGTGTTACCTCTTTATCTTTCGGTTTATTAATCATTAGATCACGCACACATTCACACTCTCATTCATACTTACAGAATCTGGGGAAGATGGGGAATTATCTTGGTCGGAGAAAAATCCCCACCCCCACCGCCGGTAATAGAACCCGGGACCCCTAGCACGGCAGGCATGTGCTCTACCGTCTGAGCTACGGCCTGGAAAATGTCTGAGAGAGGATAAGAAAGTTCGCCCTGGTTTCATTTCCCTTTTTGTGTCAATATTATTTATCTTTTGTTAGGAATATCGCGGCCATATGAAGGTTGAGAGTATTAGATGACAATCTACAACAAGCATTGTTCATTCTCTGTGTAAATCATAAGAAACAAAGCATCAGTTAAATATCGAACTATCCATAGCGATATTAAAATAATTTGTTTTTCATCATCCTCCAAGAATGCGACGCGAAGATTTACAGAGAACTTCCTCCATCCAAATCCATCATGTCCAAATGAAAGAAAAGAAAATGTTGAAGTAAACAGTGATATCGGTTATGAAATACGTACTTCAAATTGAATAACAGAAACACATGGTGTACTCCGAGTTTCTGTGCTAGGGCCTTTATCATATCTGATGCATATCACAAAATCTCTTATTTCCTATAAGGCATATCGCATGTACAAGTTTGTTGATGGCACTAGTGTGCTGGTATCCAGAAAAATTTAAACGAATCTGTAATTAAATTCAATTATGTTTTGAACTGTCTGTCACATTGATTTTAATTTGAAGCTATTAAACTATTATCTGAGGAAGTAGACAACACAAAGGTTCTTAAATGCACAAATCTTCATACATTACGTACTACAAAAGAAGTCGGGATTTATAAGATGTTATTAAAATAAACTGTAACTCACTTCTGGGCTTTCAGTTAGACATTTATATAGATTGGCAAGATTACATAAACCATTTCTTACACAAAATCAACACTGCCCGTTGTCCTATCTGAGCATTAATGAATGGAAGTTCTGTAGATACACTTATGTTTGTATACTATTGATATTGTAACTCTATTTGGGAATATAAAATATTAAAATGGAGCAGCTCAGTAGTAAGTAAATATTTCTTGTGTAAGATCGAGTTAAATGCATGATTTCTAACACACAAAGCAAACACTCTAGCCAATGTCTTTGAGAAGACTGAAGATATTAACCCTTTCTTGTATGTATATATTCTTAATCTAAAAGTCCTTTGTACGTATTCAGTCTTCAGCTTTTACAATATAATGGAAATAATATTCCCATGAATATGGACTTCGGTACAGTGAAGCATAAATTTAATATAATTTTGAATCGAACTAATGCTCAATGCCTCATATACTGCTAGTGTTTACGTTGGACGTGTTTCTTTAGGACCTTCAACAGCATTTTTACACAGTTTAGACAATTACGTAATTGAGAACAAAACTTGAATGAAGTGATTAACTAAGAGATACAACAGACATCATCACGGGCCTCACCATTGTATTTACCCATTCGCAGCAACTTGTACACTAACGGTGTGGCTTCCAATTGAAATATGCCGCGCATAAGTTTGCCATCTACACGGAAGAGAGGATGTAGCCTTACTAGATGTACCTAATGCCATCTGCTGGGCACACCTAAAAGCAGAGTTCCATTCCCACTAGGGTTCACATTAATGGATGCTTTTGCTTTCGGCGACCGTAAGTTCACACCTTTACGCCAATGTAAATAATTCTTTGTAACAAATACATAGAAGAACTCCTTTTACTGCGGTCATCACAAAGTCATCACAAAACCACCACATTGAAATGCTTTTAATGATCCCTTAATGCCTACTAAACTTCCTTATTGCTCTTGCATATAGGAAAACAATAGCACAATAGCAATAGAATAAGTTGCACGTGACTGGCGACAATTGTGGGTCTGGAACACATACGACTTTTGTTGCTTGTCAGTTTAGTTGTTCTCTCACACACACACTTATACACTTACACACATACACACACGGAGAGAGAGTAAAAGAGAGAGATAGAACCACTTCCTATCTCACATAGATATATGGAACTTTCCCCAAAATCATTTTTTGTTCAGCTGCCTTTAAAAATATATATTTGTGGTGTAATCCTTTGACGTGCTGCACTAGTTCCTTTATTTCATTATAGGAAACTAGTATAGCAAGTAAATTATCATTCTTCCATCCACGTTACCTTATTCACAACTCATGGTTGTCTAAAAATTAATTCACTTTATAAATGGGTATGTTACCCGACGATTCAAAAGTAACTTTAAATTTGATTTGATTTTTTGAACTGGGTAGGCGAAAGGTGATTCATTATTCAAGTAATTATTCAAATTTTCAATTTTTAATAATTATTTAGTTCTTTGTCTGTACAAAGAATCATCTCGGATTTTATGATAAAGGAATTACGTCTCACGGATTTCCCCCCGGAACGAATCAGCGAGGTAACTATACATTGTGTCATCTCTTCTTGATTATTTTTGTGTGTAATGTTGGCATATTCCATTCATTTGGGTAAAATGAATGCTGTCTGGCTTAGCTGATTATAGGTTGTGATAGTGTATTGCTATGGATGACGCAAGAAGTTACATTATCTATTCAGATAACTTTCATCAAAACTTCTAAATCAATTTCAATAACATGTGTGCAGTTACGATTACTGAAAACCACGTTACTAAGTTTTTGCGGCATCAGGAGCAATGGGTCACAAATTTGAACATGTAATCAGCTAAGCTAGACAGCAAGGTGAGTATGACAAATACAGTTGTAGTAGCTTCCGGTAATATAAACGTTTGGGTGCGCGATTTTCATAGTTTAGTTTGCTACTGTCTCAACAAGCGGCGCTGCGATCATCTTGAGTTGCCAACAAATAACATGGGAGGTTCACTTCTAATAATTTGATTGCAATTTCCTCCTTTGTGTTACTGTTATCAATATTAGAGCCTAGTTTCTATATACTAAGTGTTATAAGTGAAAGTGTGGGTTCTGTGGAATTTTCCTCTCTTCGTACGACACGAAGATATCACATTTTTCGTTAGATAACAATAATATAAATATTAATACGCCTCAGAGAACGGATATCTAGATATAGAAGGTGACATTTCGTACTTTAAAACTATCAGTACTGATTTAACTTTAATTAGCAATGGAATAAATTCAGCTTTATGCATTGGTAACAGTTATGCCTAACAAAACAGTAGACATCTGAAAGAGCATAAAGCAGAAGACGGTCAATCAGTAAACAAAACTTTACGGCAACATTGAGCTAAACAATATTACCATTACGTAAACTGAACATAATCTACCTCTAAGCATGACAGAACTGTATCGTTCCAATATTGAGTGCTTTAATTCAAATAGATGTCCCGTATTTAGAATAATATGATTTAATGTAATGATAATAACCAATCATCGAGTTTATACCTTCCTACAGTTCCTATTCAGAATAAATATCTAGCTTTAAACAATATGGATGACACTTCTGACGTTCTGGAGAAGCATAAACTGAAAGTGTCACAAATTTGCATAAAGTATATTTAACACTATCATCATTTAATTCAGAACGCACCATACGTCAAACTTATTACACATACAGGAATCCTATAGACAAAGGGTTTCCCGTAATCATACGAAACCTTCCTTAGGCCCTTAGCGATGTGGAAATACCAAACACATTACAGAAACTGTACTATCCTATATAGAAATTAGAACGGCTTATGGGATAAAGTAAAGAGTCATTTACCCCCGTGCAGTAGAACATGAAGATAATAATGTAGAAAAATCAACCTTGAATTTAACATAGCTGCTTGACAGTGTCGTCAAAATTGAAACAAAGATAAGGTTCATAGGTATATGGCAGTGTACTCGCTGTCAGAACTACGGACATATGAGGACGGTTCAGTAAGGAACCGTGTTAGGAATGAAGACGACAGTTTTTTAATACAAAAATTATTTATTTCTCAACAACTTCCTCTTTTGGGGTCAACCCTCTGCCATTTTAAAGCATTCTAGGAACAAGGAAATAGTCAAGCTGTGCAAAACAAGCCTCTGTCTCCATAATGGCCTTATTTGATCTAAATTTTTTGACTGAGCGCCATTTCTTCATATTTGCGAACAGGAGAATATAGAGGCTGTGGGGGCAAATCATAACGCAATTCAGTCAGTTTAGCTGTGGCTTTTCAGGATGAATGCGCTCGGGCATTATCGTGGTGAAACGGAAGTTCCTTCTTTTCCATATGATGCCGTGTTTCCTACAACTTCTTTTTGATTTGGGCCAGTAACGCACTATAGAATGCCCCAGTAATCGTGTTTTATTCTGTTAAGAAGTTAATGAGTAGGACACCTTTCGCCTAAGAAAAAAGCTTTCGTAATTTCTTTTTCGGCCGATGCGTTTTTGCCAACTTCTGCAAAGATTACACAGGAGCATCTGATTGTTTTAATTATTGCTCGGTTACTGGAGTATAATGATGAATCCAGGTCTCATCGACAGTGACAGCTGGACGCAAAAGGTCCTGCGGATTTCGCTTAAACAGCTTCGAAGTTTGAAATCCGCCCCCGCTTTTTTCGTCCACTGTGAGTAAACACTTTCTTATCTCCAAATTATTGTGCAAAATATAAACTACCGTTCCCGTCGATACACCTATAGCCCCTGCTGCTTCACGAAATTTCGCTTGACGTGTCATATCGTGGATTTTTTGTTGACCTCCTCTGTAATCCTAACTGAAGGACGTCCTGGACGGCGAACCTAAAAAAAGTATCTTCGACGATGATTGAATTTGTTACACCAATATCTAACTGTTGTCATAGAAGGCGAAAGGTTTCTATAAACAGAATTCAGTTTCGCTTTTATCTCCTCGGAAGTTTTCTCATCTAAAAGTAAAAATCTAATCAATAAACGATTCTACACTATTTGCATTTTAGCAGAAACACGTTCAATAATTATTGCAATGTCTGTAAAATGCAAACTAAGGTACGAATGGACACCAAATTTGTTTTGACAATAACAGTAAACGACGATAATACATACGTCACTTAGGAACATCATGCATTTTGAATCTCGGATACTTACTGAACCAACCAACCTCGCACTCCAATAATATCTATATTTTTTCGCATGTAGTGGAAGACGGGTGCACTAGTTCTATGTTCCGGCAGTTTATTACTTATCACTGGCACCTTATTTTGGGCGTAAGTTAGGGCTCTCGAATCTCAGATGAGGTTCTAATTTACCATTCGAATAATGCATTTTCCTGCACCAAGATAAAACAAAATATGTTCTAGACGTTCTCGGGCTTCGAGCCAGGTAAGCAGATGTTGAGACATCGACGTTTCGGGAGCGTACATCTGTCCCATCTTCAGGATGTTGAATAAATATGAAAAATGTGTTTGCTTTCTCCAATAACTACGCTTTTGGCGTATAGGAGGTTCTTTCTCTGTCTTTTTCCTTTCACAGGGACATCCATAGAGACCGGCTCGTAAACATTTTACCATCGTTTAAAGCATCCGTATTCCAATACTTCACACTTAAGCAAAGATCAGCAGCAATACCCTGCGTCATATTTCTCGATTACCCTAACGTACCTACGGAAAGTTTTCCAAGCGGCAGAGAAAATCATGAGAGTACAAGTAGCATGTACCAAATATTCGTATAGAGTTTAATTGATAAGAGTATATCACAACTGTTTAAATTCATTTCAAAACCTGTTTAAATTCATTTCAAAACCTTATGCTTAAATTTAACTCACAAGATACTAGATATTCCATTCATTCATTAAACTACTATGGAGAACTTGTAATTATGATAGCGATCTTCTGTTCCAAACCGTGGAAGACAATTTATTTTTGTTAAGGTGTAACATTTCAGTATTATACCTTCTTTAGAAAACTAAATAAAGTACCTTGATAGTTTGTTTCGTCTTCAGATAAGCTGATGTCATGTACCAGAGGGCTTTAGAATATTTTGCACCCCTTTTCCCGCAGCGACATAATTCTACCGGTGTGCCATCTATTATACGGTGGACTAACTTTCTTACTGCAACGCTCCTAGCGGCACAAGTGTTCATTAGAAACTCAGGCAGCACCATCGCTAACAGCTCATTATCCATGATCCTGATGTTGGTTTCTTGTGAGCAAAAGGAGACAGTAGTAAAGAGGCAATTACATGCCACCAAGCACTTTTTTTGTAATTTTGTTTTTTGTAATTTTCCTTCCTCAAACGTTAAGTCATATCGGACGGTGAATGGAATGGGTGAAATGACGCTCAAAGGTATCCAGGGTCCATAGAGCTTTCAGTTACCCGACATTCGTCTTTAAGGTTAAGGGAAAACCCTGGAAAAAAAACCTTATCCAGATTACTCACCCTGACGGATATTCGAACTCGGGATCTCTTGAACATGACGCAGACACGCTACAGTCTACGCTACCGAAGCGGGCTGTAGATTTTTAATCAGACATTAGATACATTTCTATGGAAACCAAGATTTGGAAAGAAATTTCCATGCCAAACCTAGCATTTTTATGAAAATTTTATATACTAAACAGAAGCATTAAACGATGTTACATTTTTCAACTATGCTGCAGACAGACAAGCAAAAAATGAACTTTTTCTAAAAACATTTTTCTTATACATGGACGCTAAAAAGATATCTTTCTAGAGAAGCTTCGTATCGACTTATTGGATGGAGTGCACTGACTCCTCTACCTACTATGATGTGGTAGACAAGAGAAAGTTGGATGTGCTCACTCACGCCTGTTTCTCTACTCTAATAACAAACGCTATTCCTCCCTCCATTTGAGCTCACTGGAGATAAACATTTGAATAAATCTCTTATTGCTAATTATTTGTATGTGCAAGGAGAATATAGTACAACTGCTTTTAAGCGAGAGCCAAATCAACATAAAACTGGTCCCTATACAACAAATTTAACAGTTCTTTCTGTTTTATTGCACAGAGACAAAAATATTCAATATTATTTTCGGATTGAGAGGTATATGCCAAAGAATTTGTAACAGTAGTTTCGAGTTATATTCAGAAAATTTATGAAAGTTTATAAATTTGTAAAACAAAGTGATTGTGTATTTAATAATTTAAATAAGTAAAAATATATGTAATTTTGTGATTGGCCGTAGTAATAATTGTAAGACGTAATGTTGTAACGTGGAATTAAATGGACCAATCACAAACTTAAGATAGGAGTAACGATAGTTACGAAAAATCAATAATCGTAGTACAGAGAAGCTTTGGTAATCGTGAGCGTGATGAATAGTGGTGCAGGATCAAGAACTTTTATGTAATAGTTGGAACTGTTTAAATATAACAAAGTAAGAATTTATCGATATGTTGGAAGTAACCTGCAAGTGACTGGGAAAGGAAGTTCAAGTAAAATGTAATCCAAATAACAAAATTAAATTGTTACAAAATTTGACTTTTCCGAAACTTTATTCCGAACCACGCCTGAAAATTAGATTCCTATGAGTCCTATTTAATCAAACACAATCATCAGGAAACAACTCAAAATACAACGAATTAACCCTGTTATATCTGGCTTCTCGAAGTGGGTCTTCGAAAAGTCAATATGCATCCCACCTCAAACATAGAAATCCCGCACCAAATTGCTCCCGAACGTGTAGCTGATGAAGATGGAGAGAAATTAACTACGATTAGAATTCCTGTCCCAACTTAAAAACTTAAACATATAACAAGGAATATCTAGGAAATGCTTTACTCAACAAAAACGAAACGCACACACATACACTAAGACACTCTCTCATACACACACAGTACTTTTTAAAACATTCTTGTGTATTTTCAGGCGAACCCAGAACTTGTTCTTCTACTGAACTCTCACAATCGAATTAAGTACAATGTCATACATTTTAGCCAGTATATTTACTACTCCTATCCTTATGACCCTTTCCTAAAATTGTCTTTTTATTCAGGAGACTACAAAAGTGGTATTTCGATTGACATCTCGACATGGACCATTTGGACGGATTACTATATCTCCCCTATTTACTATACATAGTAGAGAAGGTAAAAATAAAATATAAATTTACAGAAAAGTACCAGGCATTTGAAAATACAAAGCAGTGCTATGGAATACTGCGAGAACTTAGAAGAGTTAAGGAAGATATGTTACACATTTAGACAGCTCTGAATTATTTGTGAAGTAAGATTTGTTTGTATCTTTGAATGAATTTACCTGTAATATAAATTCACTAAAACGAGGACCTCACACGCTCTGTCTGACTACTGTTGTACAAAATCAATCGTATTCTTCGTGCCTCGTCCTGTTATACTATTGTCGAGACTGACGGCGACGCGCACAAGAAGACAGTGCAGCGCGGAGATAAGTTTCAGATAAGCAGGGCGGAGATAAAAGAGTTGCCGAAACAGATAGATGACTAGAAAGTCCGTGTTTCTTCTGGTGCCGTCTTACAGAACATTCCACAGACGTCTAAATATATCAATGAACAAACTGAGGTGAGTTGAGTGGACAGTCGCAACGCGAGTTGCAAACAGAGTGGAAATGCAATTTGGAAAGCGTCTGCGTGCAACTGTGTTTGCGGTAAGCGACTTTGAGCATTATATTTGTGTATCTTACGTAATTCTGCTACTGTAAGGGTTGACCAAAGTGTATTTCTACGGAAATAAAGAACATTTTGAATTTCAGCAACCTGGATTTTAATTCTACGAACCCACAAATTCATACTATATATGTTCCGTTAAAACTGCAAATAACTGGTTTATTTTAAACTTTGTTAGAACTTTGCAAAATTTTCCAAAGTGATCAATTATGCACACATATTTGGAATATTTCCATGGATATTTATTAGACACTTTCTATAAGATATGTTGCCTGTTCTTTATCCTCACTTATGAGGCGTGTACCACGATTAAAATTCAGATTCATAAAGCAAATCTAGCAAAATTTTCTAAAATAATTCTCTTCTGAATATAGCTTTCTCTCTCGAACGTTCTTACTTTCACTATAAATATTTTTATTTGATAGATTCAAAGGACTTTGTCTAACAATTACTGTTTAGCTTTATATACGAATATAAACGTAGCGCCAAATACATTCTTGTTTTAAAAGTTAGGAACATTTATTAATTAATAACTTCCTTCTGGTTAAATAGGACCGGAAGGGCACTAAAGAGACAATCCTTAAATTACTCCCCTAAGATTTCAAGGAATCCAGGTAAACATATCTCGGTATCAGATTATATCTAATTACATGTCCATGCAATAAAGGTATCAGAAAGGAGCCTCGAGGTGATAGTCAAATATTTACATTGAAGATCGTTATAAGGTGAGTTTAGAAATCGCTCTCTTTGCATTAACAAGAAAAAAACAAATAACATCTGATTTTAGAAGTAGGAGTTCAATAATTGGAAAATTCAGACCAATGGTATGTCGGAAGTGGCTCAGTAACTAAAAATAATTTAGGTAATTCTTTTGTTTAAACGATACCTACATTTTAGTGTACTAACATTGTTTAATATCTGGTATTTTAGTGCTTTAATTGGTTATACTATAAGTTGCCCCTTATTAATTTAACATTAGTTGGCAATTTTTGTGATCTCATAACCCCTTATGCACAAAACAAATTCAAGAAGTATTTACAGACAGTTTCTTTAGAGAAATGTTTTTGCTCCAGTCAATGTCTATGGATATTACAAAAGATTATCCACAAAACAGGTTGCCCTTTCTTTATTCTCAAGAATGGAACATATAACCCAATGAAAATGCACATCCCTGAACTAAATCAAGAAACATTATCTAAAATTTTTGCAATTTTCAGAATATAGCATTCTCTCATAAACCATTCTTTCTCCATAAAGATCTTCATTCATGGCTTTGTCGGCTTGTAACAAGAACGCTTTGCGCTGGGATGGTAGGTATTAGACATTTGTCTAATGTTTATTTTAGAAATTTCATTGTTTGAAGCTCGATTGCATATGAAGAGGTTTAAGATCTGGAATATATACAAATAAGGAAGGGCTAATAATTCCAGTATTGCATACACTTCATGAGTACCAGTTATATATCTTAGAATTTATTTCTATAAACTACTTTTGCATGAGAAACACTCGTTTGCGTTCTACTTAGTTGTCCCATATTAATATTCCATATTCAAAGTTAGTGTTAAGATATGAGTAGAACTCCAATGTAGTATGTCGTCTGACCGTACATTTACCAGTGTTCCGACAGCAAGACAGGTAGATCTAAGTTTGGCGAAGGTATAATTTACGTGTGTCTACTTGCGGTCCGAGAAATTTGATGTAGCCAATTTGTTCTAATACCTAGAGCTCAGATTTATATGCACTATAAAGTATGATTATATCCTTGCATGTATGCACTAAAAGTTTTATAATACCCATTTAAACTGATGATGATGAAGATGTGGTGTTTAAGGGCGCTCAACTACTGTGTCGTCAGCGCCCTTAAAATCAATGGGTTTAAAAACCAATTAAATGGCTAAAACCTAAAAGATTAAAATGCAATAAATCAAATAAAAACAAGGATAAAACTCATGGATAAAGGTGTGGTAAAGACTAAAATAGGAGCTAAAACCATTAAAACCAGAGAGGAGATAAAATGGTTAAAATACCCAAAATTTTAGTGTCTAAATCCTAAAATTTGGAGATAAAACGAAAGCTAAAGCTCTGCTCAACGCCGTCTTGTCATCCGCGAGTAGCTCTGCAAAGCTGGCCGGCAGCTGGAGAGACCTGCGAAGACGAGCCAGTCTAAAACAATCACCTGAATACATGACGCACGTCAGTTGGGCACCGCAGAGCGGGCAAATGGAGCCGGTGTCCGGTTTAATAAAAAGCTGTGGCTAAAATGACAATGGGCATATGCAACCGAGCCAAAATAACTTCTTCCCGCCGCGATAGGCGACAGGAGGTCACCCAGTGATTCGGAAGCTCCTTTACTGTTCGGAGCTTGTTGTCATGGAGAGCAGACCACTCATCGCACCAGCACGAGAGCACCGCCCTACGCATAACAAGCCGAAAGTATTCCGCGGTCACAGATGAAATGGTTACATTGGGATCTGTGCCAAATTTTAAATCATTTCAATTCTATTTTTTTTCCCAAAGCATTGGTTTTACTTTTAATTGATCCATGATTTGGGCATTATTACAAATTTTAATTAGTAGATGTGTTTTACGTAAAGGTTTACACAGTAGTTTATTTGTCGTAGATGCCCTTTATAGATATTAATAATTTTAACATTGCCACCTTGGCTGCCGCATCCGCCATTTCATTCCACCACAAGCCCTCCTGGTCACGTGGGCCATGCACAAACCACGCTAACGCCCGAGGCCTGTAGAACGTGGAGGGCGTCCTGGATACGCTTTACGAGAGGATTCTGGTTGTACAGCTCACGAAGGCTCTGGAGTGCACTGAGGGAATCACTTAAAATAAGGCAGTCACCCAACTTTCGGCGGCGAACATATAAAATGACTCGATATATTGCATTCAGCTCTGCAGTGTAAATGGAAGGGCTGCCATGGAGACCGAATGTAAAGGGTTCGGCCCCATGGAAAAACGTGCATCCAACACCGCTAGTGCATTTTGCCCGTCTGTAAAAATGAGGTTAAAATTCTGATAGCTCGATAAAAATTCTAAGAATAATCTGCGGATACTAATCATAGGCGTCGACGACTTGCTGTGCAGCGTCATACCAAGATATACCTGATCTGCTGCAGGCAACCAAGGGGGATACAATCTTTGGCCTCTAGGGAGCATACTAGGCAGCACGAGTCCATGTTTCGCAAGAAGCTCCCGGAAGCGAAAACTCCGAGGCTTAGGCTTTACACGGGTGTTCTCATACTGGACCTCGAAGGCGGTGTCGAAAAAGTGAGCAAAAGTCGGATGAAAAGGCATACAATTAAATCCACAGCCATAATTCCTCAGCAGAATGTCCCGCCGATACTGCAGAGGTGGTTCTACCGCTTCGGCGTAGAGGCTAACAACAGGGCTAGTTGGGAAAGCCCCCGTTGCTAGACGAAGGCCAGAGTTATGGACTGTGTCTAGTTTCTTCAGCGCAGATGGACGAGCTGAAGCATAAACAATGTACCCATAGTCCAGCTTGGATCGGATCAGTGTGCGATACAAATTTAAACTGAAGTGCATTAATTTAACTTTATCACACTTCTCAATCTGGAAGTAATCAAATATCGAATTCTTAAACACCATCACAAACATATTAATATTTATTAGTCTCTTTTCGGTCTACTTTGGCATTATTTGTGCTTACTGTACTAAACCAGTAAATACTTTACTAAATTTTCTGGAAGAAACGATTTTCTCCGAAAACTTAAAACGTTTTTATACGAAGTGAAATATCTCTCTGCTTTACAAAAGCCCCATGATATTTGCGAAAGGAACCTTTGTTACTTACAGAATAAGCCTTAAGTTCTTCCTCAGATTCAAAATGTAGAAACACATTTATATCTCACAGAAGCATGAAACCAGGATTACTGGCTTCATATATCTCAATTTTGTTACAAAGACACTTTCCTGTTTCTTCTGGTATGTCTCCGGCGACAACTGTTTGTATATCTGTAGGGCAGAAGATAAGGGCATTCCCTTTTATTCCAAACATGTGATTGTAGCTAGAATTTTTATAAAGTGACCTTTAATAAACACTAATTTACTCTGGAGGCTATTCTCAATGCGAGCACTTGCTGCTTAATTTTGTGTATCACTTCATTGTACTTCTGCACCTACTTCATTGTACTTCTTAATATACAACTGCTTCAATCCCTGTTCCCCATCTCGTGAGGTTTGTCTGCTGGGATACACGAGTATCTTGCGCCATATCAATAAATAATTTCACACTTGATGGCGATCTCACAAACACTTTATTCATAGATGAAATTAAGGTATTTACTTCGGGAAAATTCGCTTGGAATTTCTGTGCTAACCGCTGAAGGACATGCGTCAAACAAGTCACAGAACTGCTTTACAATGAAATACGTGTAAAGCTTTAATAGCTTCAGGCATGTATTCTGCTGCATCTGTAACATCACCAAGAGGTTTTCCTCATTTTATTTAGCAGGTGACAAAATAAGATAATGCATCAACAAAAACCCTAGCAATCGCCGAATTGCTTGTTATTTCCAGTAAGTACCCTCAAGACAATGAGATGATGTATTACTGAGTCATATTCAGTTGCTTATCCACGACGACTTTCAAAATAGTTCTCCAACACGATCTAACTGAGTCTTTGCTACTTTTTGTTATTTCTTGTATTAGCTGAACAGAATTACTTTATTGAACATTCGTAAAAATTATTTGGTAAAATGTGGAACGTCCTTTAGTGGGGAGCAAGGTAAATGAACAGAACGAAAAAAGTTTGTTGATCTTTAACCAATTTAATCAAACCAGCTGCACTACAGGATATATAAATTTTGCTTGCATTTGAGAACATTTTTGTGTAATACACTTAAACGTTATAAAAAACTGACAAGCATTTATAAAACTCAAATTTCTGTGAAGGCGCTCGGGGTAGTTGATAAATTAGTTTCATTAAATTATTTCTTCATAAACTTTTCCAAGGCGGCTTTTCCTTAATGTTTATTCACCAGGAAATTTTCGTTCGGAATATTTCTTCCAGAAAATTTTGAAATTATACATTTTTAGCTTAATTAAAGGTATTCTGGTTAAAAATAATGATTTTAAGGCTTACATATTTCAGAAAACTACCATTGCCACAATTTCCACTTGCAGTAAATATTGTTACTACGGTTTCTTAGATATTGGAGACTAGCATTTCTATGAGCAGCTGTTTTGAATAAGCTGCCTCGTGAATATTTTTTGTTGCAGGACACATACAAAAATGGTATAAAATAATATGAGTTTATTTTGGTGATATAGAACCAACAACCACCAATCCGAAAATCATACTCATTTTTAAAATATTCTGAAATTGCAAAAGTAAACCTTAATGTTATCACACTTGCTGAGTACTATATTGCCATCTGTTGTTAAGACCAAAATTTCCATAAATCCACTGTCGAAGTAACTGAACTTCACTGCTCTTCTGTCTCGACAATGTAATTTCCTATTACGCAGATTTCAGAAATTACAATTAGCAGTACAAGTGTAAAGGTTCAACTTTTAATTCTTGGAGATATAGTTACGACAGACGACTTTGTTTGTAGCATTAATACATACCATGTCAAGTTTTATGATGTAACATACACAACGGACTTTAAATAATTCCCATATGATTGTTGAACAATATTTAGCGGGACATTTTTATATGAGGAGTGCTCAATGTTGAATGCTACAAACTCATTTACGGTGACTTTTATGAATTTAGAAACGTGATATCTAGCATTCCTGCACAAAATGAATAATAAAAGAGAATTTATCTCACGTTTTTCTCTTCTTCAAGTATCTGTGTGAAATAGACGCAGGGAAAGTTGCTGACAAAGTAATATATATGCATAAATATGTATAAAATGTACCTAAATATGCTCTAATCCCTTAAATATTCATATGTATGCACCATAAAACTTTCGTAAGAAGTAGCTTACAAATAGGAACAAATGTATTACTAACATTTATACGTTTAACCTTCAAGAAATAAAACCTGTATATATGCAAAATGGGAGCTCCATTAATCACACATTATTGATCACAATTATTTTAGAAGCGTGTGGCAATCGACCTTTTTCTTGTGTTCACAGAGAGTTTCTTAGACTTAAATAAAAGTAAAGTTCACAACATAATTACACATAATTAGACACAAATTTAAATATTACTGCTCACTAGGACACTAGTGTCATCGTTGAATGGAGTTGTATTTGCTACATCGTTTATTGGTACGAAGTGAGAGATCGCTTATATAGATCAGAAGTAGCAAAAGTACTAACACTGAACCTTGGTGTACTCTCTGTCTTACTGCCTCTAATTTTATATTTGTTTTTCATAACCGATATCACCTTCTACTTAAACATTTCGTTTTCTTTCATCTAGATGTGATACAGTCCAAGTATTTAATTTACATTCCACACTATAAAAGAAATTGTTGCACAGTGAGCCAGAAAATATTGGTAGGCAATCTCTCCTTATATGTGTATTTCGTAATGCCCCGGCTATTCCTAACTCCAGATATAAATAATATTGACACAAAAGAATGTGAAACAAGGACGGACACCCTTAAACTCTCCCTGACTCCTTCCAAGTTCAACAAATACTACATAGCGTATAAATAGCCTTTGGTGGTCTATCTACTTACGTAACTAGAGCAAGTATTGCATTCTAACCAAAAATTGGATATCGACATATAGGTCCGGGTAGCTCAGTTTGTTAGGCGCTGGCGCATTCATCTTAAGGACGCGGGTTCTAATCCGGTGCACACTATCCCTTTTAAGTGACAGGACTTACACGATCCTAAACATTTTAATCGAAGTTGAGGTGCACCAGATTCATTTATGTAAATGGGACATTTTTGAAAATCTTCTATTGCCTCAAAGCTAGCTCTAATGCTTTGGATTAAAGTAACAAAACTTAAAGATATTTTTATTTCAAACGAAATGTATATCTTGAATTTTCTGGGAACGTCCTCCCAAGTCACATTCGTTCTGGCTGACAGTTTCACAACAGGCAGGAAATAGGGGATATACAAAATATTACTGCACAAAATGTGTACACCGCCTTATAACACGCAATTTAACATCTTTATGTAGTTTATATTTCTCAGATAATCCCAGTAATGTGCACTTTTAAAAGTCTATGTATTTATCACATGGCACAGTACTTCAAAATGTGGCCAGCAGAAAGCGCTAGCTAGGACCAGTCTGGCTACTTCAGCTCTACAGGCTAGATGGCGGCATCTTCGCTGATATACATGCTGTTCTAATTGTTACAATGTTATTAACAACAATGAAACAACGTTTGTTTGTGATATCTACAAATAAAGTGAAAAATATCCTATAAAGGAAACGCAGGTAATTTTGTAGTCATTCGGGATTTGAACGCTGCATATTTGGATTAGAAACCACAAAGTTAGTGCAGAAATGGCTGCGCATGGTACTATACAAGGGCGGCCCTCTAGTTCATTTTTATAGTATCACTCTCATTATCTCAGCAATATCTGATATTTTGTTGGAACTTTTACTTAACTAGTAACACGTATTTTCATATTCCACTCGAGAAACGTTTTCCTCTCTGGCAGTACGGATCAATGCTGCCAACTCAATTACATGCGATCTGGTTACAGAGCAAAATTCCGCTATAAAAAATAACCACAAACGCTTCTCTTCGAGATGAAAAGATGAGCAAGATGATGGAATTATTAGTGATTATGATGGTCCTCTTATTGTTTAATGAGGGTGTTAATATACTTAATAAATTAATAGCTCTCACGGCAAATAATTGAAGGGGATGTGCACTGGATGCCTAAAATTGTTTAAGAGTCGTAACTGTCAGAACAATTTATTGTCACTGTAGCACTTTTGACGATTTGTACATAGATTTCCAAATTTATTTACAACTTCATCAATTAATGGATATGAATACAGCAATTCCCTTTGTTCTGAATTCCAAAATTTTACCCTTAGGGGATCATTCAGTGTTTTCAGTATTCAGTTTATTCCTTTCTTAGATTTAATGTCAGTCATCATGGTATACAATATTTCCACATTAAGTTTCCATGTAGCAACACAGGTAATGGTGTAGTCAATTTTGAAACATTCGGGAGGACATAATATCCTTCAAAACGTATTTCTTCTGCTTGGCACCAGAACACAAGGGAACTGTTTGATTCAGTTAACTTTTCTATAATGTATCATTGGTGACATAAACACACCGTACTGAAACGTACTATTCACTTGAAAAGTTAAGAGTGCATTATAAATTGCAATGAAGCTTGAGGCCCTGGAGGTAGCGAGCGTTAACAAAGTTTTGGCTAGGATGATTCACGTTGAACCTCTGTGTACTGTATATTTTAAGAGTTGCATTAATTGTTAAAACTAAAGCCAGAACGATTACAAAGGACTTTCAGATTTAGAATATATAAATTCAAGGAAGGTTTGATATCTCCAGTCTTCAGAAAGATATTTGTTAGTGAGCGCTGTGTAAAATGAAAGTAATACATTTAACCTCATTTGGCATAAGAAATATTAATTTACTTCCTGAGCAGAATGAATCAGGTGATTTCGTCTATGGCCTGCAGGTGAAGTACCCGGACTCGATTTCTGTGGCTGACCTATCTGACACACGGTT
This sequence comes from Mantis religiosa, assembly GCA_030765055.1. NCBI lineage: Eukaryota > Metazoa > Arthropoda > Insecta > Mantodea > Mantidae > Mantis > Mantis religiosa. The sequence continues at coordinate 930,355 of JAUKNK010000232.1, read as the reverse complement.
TTTTTTCGGGAGTTTTCCCAGGTCACCAGGCGAATGCCGGCTGCGTTAAACACATCCATAGAAATTCTTGTGCCTCCATTTCTCACCATTATCATTTCCGTCATCTCTCCTCTGCTGGCCGGAGGTTGTCTTGGTGGTGCACGTCAGGACGATATGCTCTGAGAAAATTCCTCCCTTGGTAGACGTTTACCGGTCTACGAACTCAGTCTTGTGGTGGGGCTGTATCCGAATGGCAGATGGGTGGAATATACTTTCTCCTGGCCTGCCAGAGACCTTCCATGTAGTAAACCGTACTAAAATGTGTACTGTGAAATGTCCTGTCTCCTTGGCATGGCTGCCCTTTGCCTCCTCTAGCTACATCCTCACGGAGATGCTCCTATTGGGGGTATAGGCACCAGAAACCGTACTTGGGTCTCCGTGTCGATTCCCCTCCGTAAATTAGTCCAGTCCAGTCAAGTACTACTGAGTTGTCCCATAATAGTACATCATATTCCAAACCAGAGTTACCTTATCAACAGTATACTAATATAAGTGTGTCTATAGAACGCTTATTCATTAGTGCTCGGATAGGACAGTGAACAAAGCTGATTTTGTGTAAGTATAGTTTATGTGAACTTGCCAGTCTGTAGATATATCTTTCTAATTGAAAGCCCAGAAATATGAGACAGTCAGTTTCTTTTAATAACACATTATTTATCCCAGTTTCTATCGGGGAGCGTGAAGTATGATGAGTTGTAAGTGTCACAAACCCTGTTTTGTCTAACTTCTCATATAATTTATTTGCTTTAAACTAAATCCTATATGACACAATTCTAAACATAATTCTAATAAAATTACACACTTATTTCAAAGTTTACTAATCACCAGGACACTAGTTACACCAGCAGATAAAATTATACCTGCGATATTCTTTATAAAAAGTGAGGTATCGTGCATATAGATGAGAAATAGTAAATGCCCTGACACTGAACCTTGCACTGCTCTATGTACCACTGTTTTAAAATTTGACGTTTCTTTTTAACAACTGATATCAGTGTTTACTTCCACTTTCTCTTTTCTCTCATTTAGATAAGACACAAACCAGGTAATTAATTTAGCCTCGTTACTTTGTAAGAATGGTTGCACAATGAGTCACAACACATTTGCTGATTTAATGTTTTATTTTAACAGCTGATATCAGTGTTTACTTCCAATTTCTCTTTTCTCTCATGTAGATAAGACACAAACCAGGTATTTAATTTAACCTCCTTACTTTGTAAGAATTGTTGCACAATGAGTCACAACATTTTTGTCGTGGATGATGATCTCAAATGTGCAATTTTGCGTAGTCCCGGCTGTTCCCAACAACAGACTAATAATACGAGGTACGTCCAGAAGGTAAGTTCTGTTTAGTAATACAATGAAATTGTGTACAGGTACAGGAAAATTATTTATTACACAACATTCTACAACTATTAAACTAATTATCCACATAACTGCCGAAATTTTGCAGCATTTGTCATAGCGAGGCACAAGTTTTTGTATTCCTTCTTCATAGAAGTTTTCATTAAGTGTTGACCGCCAAAGAAAGATTTGAGATGCAAAAACAGATGAAAGTCACTAGGAGCGAGGAAAGGGCTGTATGGGGGGGGGGGGGTCAAGCACGTCCCAGACAAATCCCTCTAGGATGTTTTTCTTCGCATTTGCAGTGTGTGGTCGTGCGTTATCGTGAATAAACACAACACTTTTTGACATCGCAAATTTGCCGATAAATTTCAATTGGCTTCACTTTCCTAGCATTCAGAAAACGAATCACAGATCTGTTTTCACAATCGGCGGGGTTTTCAATCAACATCGACATTGTAAACAAGCACAACAAAGCTTACTTGGCTGACAGAGATCTCACAATGGTGCACATTTTTTCTCCTTGATACGGAGCGTCTACCGCATATGTGAGGAAGCGCCATCGCAGCGCTGCAGCGGATATAAATTGAAACAGAACTTTCTTTCTGGACGCCGCATGTAATAACAGTAAGGCATATTGGACAAGGACGGACTTCCTTATCCTCTCCCTGTCTCACTCCACGTTCTGCAAATGCTACATAGTGTATGAATAGCCTTTGGTAGTCTACTAGATACTTATGTACGTAGAACAAGTATTTCATTCCAACCAAAAATTAGATAAAGACATATCGGTCTGTGGAGCACAGTTGGCTAGAAACTATTGCTGTACGTCTAAAACATTACAGGACAAATATTTTTTGAAGGCAGCGAAACAGTAAAAAATGCATGTTGTGGAAAGATTCACATATGTAATGCTACATGAAGTGGTTCTGTCCCACTCTTTCTCTCTCCTCGCGAACGCGCTGACCGCGTTTGTGCGAGTGTATATGTATTGGTGTGAGTGTGTATATGTGTGTGAGTGTGTGTGTGTGAGTGTGTGTATGTGTGTATGTGAAAACCGGAAAATATAGTACGTGTTTCACTCACATATTTGTCGCCATTCACTTGCAACATATTCTATTGCTAATGTTCTGTACTTACATAGAAGGGCAATACGGAAGTTCAGTAGGCATTAAGGGATCATTAAAAGAATTTTAATCTGTTGGTTTTATGATGACTTTAAAGGCGATAACCGCAGTAAAAGGAGTTCTTGTATATATTTGTTACAAAAAACTACTTAAATTGGTCTATCTTTGTGAACATACGTCCGTCAAAAACAGAAGCATCCGTTCATGAGAACCTCAAATGGAATGGCACTGTGCTTCTACGTGCCCCCAACAGATGGCATTAGGTACGACTAGTTTGGCTACATCCACTCTTCCGATCAGATGTCGGACCTTTAGCTTGTATTATTCTATTATAATTTTTATGATTTGTGAACAACGATACATTTATGTGCATTTAATTAAAAAGTAAGAAATATGTTATTAAAGAAACCCAGATGGTCTCAGAAGCTCTCGGGATTAGAACGCGGCAAATTTTGATTGGAAGCTACAACGATAGTGAACCACAACGATAGTGAGTGTCATAGGTTGCCTATGTAAACTTAATTCTTGTACCATTATCAGCTTCCGCAATATTTTTTAGTACTGGTTTGTATTTTCGAATGCCTGGTGCTTTTTGTAACTTTAAATTTATCTCATATTTTTACCTTCTGTACTATGAATAGTAAGTAGGCCAGTCTTGCATACGTCGGAATATATTTTAAGTGGGTGAAGATATTGTTTTTGTAATAGAGTAACCTCTGAATCACATCACTTTGGAATACTTAAGGAAAATTGGATACACATTTCCATGTTTGCTGGTGGTTTGAGGTTATTGATATGGCAATCCATGTCTTGTATTGTAGATAGAAGTTGGCATATCGAGACAGTTTCTTTCTTTCCTTTTTTGGTAATTTTTACGTCCTCCAACGTTAAGTCATATTGGACTGTGAATAAAATGTGTGAAATGATGCTCAAATGTATCCAGGGTCCATGAAGATTACAGCTACCATACATTAATCTTTCAGGATAGGGGAAACCCCCGAAAAATACCTTATCCAGATAGCGGAACCTGAACGATATTCGAACTAGGGACGTCTAGAATTTAAATTACACACCACTACTATTAAGAAGAAACGTCTAGACCATACAAACGTAGTGCAGTGAAAGCCGCTCATCGTTCTCGTGCAGATGAATGAGAATCATAAGAATGTTGTTTACACATTTCTAAGATAGAAAATGAAAACTAAAAACAAGTTGATCATCCAGGGGTGGCATCACACAGATTATTTCGCCTGAAATTGTAAATATTATAGCCGTACACACTACATGTATGGAGTAGGTTCTAGTAACATTAAATCCATGTGGTAGAAGAAGAGAAAGCTGCAAATACCTTTTGGTAACCTTCTTTCTTTGCCATAAATGATAACTGGTTAGTAGGATATTATCTCGTTCTGGACACAAAATCAAGTGTCATTAAAGCCAAATATATGTAAGCGAGAGGTATAAAGTAATTAACTATTCTGTTACAGTAACCGTGGAAAGGTAGAGCCGGAGACATATACTGGATATGAACTACGGATCACTCAGTCTTAAGCATGTCAACATACCAGCATGACAACTAAATCACCAGCACAATGCCAGTACTCGAGATACTTGTTAGAAACTATATACTCAAAGTAACATATGAGCAAATTCTTTGTTTGTTAAATTTTTATTTCAATTGCTCAGAAAAGTTAATTTCCATAACACCCAAATACCCTGCGCAGTTTGCTCCAGGGTTTAAACTATCTGAACAAGAATCAAAATAGGTAAGCAGATAGCTCTGCATATATATTCAATTTATAAGGCTTCCTTTCCCGTACACAATTATTAGTATTTTAGATTTTATCTCACTGTATGGTATAACTATTCTTCGTTTCCATGCGATAGAACTCAATTAAATATAATTTATATCTAAACAACTAAATGACAGTTTGTTACTTATCTATGCGACTATTTAGAAAACTTTTTTTCCGACTATACAATTTTACAGGTAGGGCCATCTCTGGGCCGAGGCACGCGTTCCTCCATAGCTGGTCTTCCCTGGCGTACAATTTAAAATAACAACAATATCGTCTTATCATAACGTATATTTATAACAAAACGTTAATATATTTCACTCACACTACCTTCTCAATCCATTCTTCCACAAAAGCTTATTTTTTCACCTGCTCCAAATGTAAGATAAAAGTTATTACACATTTCCTTGTTGTTACAAGAAAGGTAAAGGGACCAGATGTTTAACCAACATTTGAAGCTTAACCTACAAAACAGATTTTCTCCAACAACCTTTTGGTGATAAATATTTTTGCCATTATTGTTGTATATTATATATAAATGTGATTAAGTAACCTCCTTCTTTCATACACACCGTTTAGAATTTATGAAATGCAGCATTTGAACATAGAATTCGGGACTTGCGTAATATTGATACGGGATCTTTATTTGAAACGAGAAAACGTTTAGCGTATGTATCATTACCGAACAATTTTCTAAGTTCAACAGTGTTTGTGCTACATTGCCGACCTCAAGCTCTGCGCAATCTGGTCCAGTTCTCCAACTGTCTGAATATGAATCTAAGATGGCGCCAGAGAAAGAACCGGAAACAACAGTTCAGCAAGTGCACAAAGCATGTATAATGTACATAATTATTAGCTCGATAGCAGTTCATTACATGTAATTCTCCAGTCTATTCATTTATTTTTTTGTCATACCCAGGAATCTAAAATAGGAGATAAAGCTGAATTGTAATATCCATAATAACAGGCGATATTACAACTTACGTGGCCCAGGGTTACTTTCTAGGTTTTTCGTTACAAGGTTTAGAAAGCTACGCTGATTTTCAGTT
>JAUKNK010000232.1:710000-920000 GCA_030765055.1 Mantis religiosa | reverse complement strand
TTAATTATCAGCTGTTCTAGCAGGGATAGTACTGATGTGGTACACTCACATGACTTTCTCTACTCTTGTACAGACACTTATTTCTCTATCTACTTCAAGATAAGCATCTTATTGTAGTTGAAAGGGAATACAGTAGACTTCAAGTGACAGACACATGTTTTTAACCGGTTGTTTAGGGGACGTCTTTGAAATTAAATTGTCATTGTAAATTCTTTTTTGCTCTTTTAACATTAGCTTGTCTTAGCGTTCTAAGATTAAATTGCCCCTTTTCATTCCATACCTGGACCGGGCTTATTTGAAAATACGCTTCAATTCAGGGGACATCAAAGCGTATAGGTGTTGAGACTGAAGGCTCTGTATTGAATTTTTGGACCTTAACGAAATACGTTCCACACCCAAGTACGACAGAAGGACTTTCCCTTTTAGAAAATAAAACTATTGTGGAATTGTGGAATATAATCAAGAGTAAATCTGAAATGGCTGGCCTTACAAAGTAAAATGAATCATACATAAATTGTATGTTACGGCAAGATCTACATTCCATGTGAAGTAACATTTTTTTATGTCTTACACTTTAGAGTTATTTAAAGTGATTCAGAGTGAAAGGGAATTTTGAGGACATTCCCAGCATATGAACATATGTATTTTATTTGTCATGAAGATGTTTTAAAAATATAAGAATTTAATTGATAGGATTAGATCCCATTTTCGATAAAATCAAGATATTCTAAAAAGTTTCTAATTAAGGGGTAGTTTGTTATTGGGAGGCTTTCTTGTGAGTCATGCTTGTCTTCCTTTAAGAAGCGAAACCTATATAAAAGTTTGGTCTTTAACCTACTTTCGTGTATTGAGTTATGTTGTGAGAATTTTCTCTATATTTTGGTGTTCCAATTCCAAAGGAATCTCGACATTGAATTTTGGGTCCAATGCAATTCTACAGAAAATACTATTTTAACGCTAAAGTACAGACCTACGAATATACCTGCACAAACTGGCAGTTTAAATATCCCGCCTGTTTCCTGAGTCACTGTGATCGCAGCGACACGCCGTCTCATGCAACACAGGGTACACGTAGAACATTGCAGATGGCGCACACGTTATAATTGCAATGTATATAGGAATTTTACTTAGATATTAAGCACCTTATGCAACATATTGGAACAGTGATGTTTTGTTTTACTGAAAAGTAGGTGCAAATGTTAACTATAATAAGCTAGAGGTACATTAAACCAAATATTTCATATAGGCGGAAAAGAAACATTGTGTTTCAGAACTGAAGACTACAGAGTTTTATAAGTAAAATAATTCAACCTATTTCTTGAATGACCTTATTCAACTTCTTTTGATCTTTCCTGAATATTTGTATAGATTTCTAGCACATTATAAGTACATTGCATAGAATAATATAAGCCAACCTTATAAATTATTCCATGTCTTTTGACACGAAATGCCTATTCTCGGCAATTCATAACTAAGTTCATTAGAATAGCTTTGGGAATTAACATTCGCAGAATTAGAACCATTATGAGTGTACTTGTATTTAAATTAATAATTGGAAACTTCTGTTCATATATAGTGCCATGCGATAACATAAACTTTGAGGCAAGTATATCAATTTTGTTCGATTGATTTTGTAAGTATCACTTTACTACTTGTTTCACACTCAAAATTATTGAAACTGAAAACTTTTCCGAAGAACGTTGTCTTCAATACCAAATGTTGATTGATCTGTTATTTTCGACAATGGCCCATTAAAACTTATTGCACGAGGCAAACCTTCAATTCGGGTTAGTATAATTGCCAGCAACGCCTCTACAGGACTTAGGTAAAAACAGGTTGGGAGATGAAACTTACTTCACAATAATAAATCAATCTTTCCAAATCTAATTACTTCTCCTGTAGTCTATTTGCTGTCGACTTTCAAATGTTGGTGTGGTTAGGTTCAAGTTAGTTACTTAACTGGTACCAACTGTAATGGTGAGGTCAGACTCCCAGTTAACATCTAACCTGAGATAAAAATACTGTCCAATTCTGGGATTGTCTCTATTAACAGCTCAGTATTATATTGTACTAAACGCATACCACGTGACTTAGCTGTGCTTAGGTATGTAACATACAGTTTACAATCAAAGGGAAAAGCTTTGACACCTTTAACAAATAATGTTATTGTATCATTAATCCTTAAAGTCCTGAATGAGAACCAAGCAGCAGTGGTTTTTCATAGATACAATGAGTGGCTAAGTGACAGAGGAATGATGTCCCGAAGAACGGTACAGAAAACGTTTGTTATGTCTCAGTGGATTAGCGACATGAATGTAGTGAAGGAAAGAAGATTCAAACCTAATATAAGGAACAGTTTATAATTTTTCGTTCAGGCATTTTCTGTATTTTAATATACCAATTACCATATCGATATTACAGTCGTTTCTTCTTACTATTCCTGACAACGTTTGGAAAAGTTTTGAATGTTGTTATTATTCTCCCCGTTCCTGAGTCAATAAGTACCCTATCTTACACAGTGGAGTGTTCTCTCTGATATCTCTCTGATTTACGATTTCTGTTTTAAGTATTTAAATAAATAAATAAGTAAATAAATAAATGATAACAAAGCTCTCAAACCGTCATATTGGACGATCAATAAAATGATGCCCAAATAAGTCCAGGCTCCACAAAGCTTAGAGCGCCTCCACCCTTATTACCGTTACAAAATATAGAACTCAAATACTTTTTAATGTTTCTGTGTTTATTTAGGTCACCTTCGGAATTTTTCCAAAATGCAAACCAAGAATTTGTGAGCCTACATGTAAATAAGCACTAAAAACGCGTGCTATATACAGGGAGATAATTTTCATGTTAGGTAGTTTATTGGCAGCACTGACTTCTTATGTCCTTAGAAAGGACCTTCCATAATGCAGAGTTGCCGATGGTGCTGCTGAGTGGCTAGTCAACACTTGTGCTTGTGCCTTTAGGAGCGTTTGGGGTTAGGTAGTTAGTCCACCGTAAAATAGGGTAGAGTTACGACGCTGCGGGAAGGAGTGTGCAAACATCTTAAAGCTCTGTGGTCCGTGCTATCAACTTATTTAAATTAGAAGTAGACTACAAAGTTATTCCCTTCATTCTCTAAAGAAGATATAATTGTGAATTATTACATCTAAACAATTGTCTTCCTTAGGTTGGAGCAGGAGGGCTCCATCATAATTATAAGTAACACGTTGTGTTACTAGTGTTTAGTTATTATTTATAACCTAGTTTACTTCACTGTTAGCTGCTTCAGTTTTTTACATAATCTTCAAAAGTAGTTTAAACGGTATATTGGAATTGCTCAACGCGCATGTGGGTCTTCGGCTTCGTTATAACCCATGATGCAGTCAGGGATGTCGACACCCCTTACGTTGCGCCCTTTTCAGTCCTTGATTCTTCCAATAATGCTTTATGGGTGCGAGGTCTGGGGCATGGCCGCAGGAACCAATCTGCTACAACTCCAGTGTATACAGAATAGATTCCTTAGGGCCATTTACTCTGTGGGCTGGTGGTTTCTCACGAGATATCTTAATGAAGCCTCATCTCTGCACTATGTAGAAGATGTCATTAGGCGCCGGGAAACAAAATTCTACGCGAGTTTGCCTCAAAATCAGAGCGCACTGCTCAAGTCTCAGGGAACTACCGAACATCAGAAAGACGCTTCAAGCTCTACTGTTTCCCCGAATGGCATGCGGGCACACCCGGTGACATTTAAATTGTTATTACAACGTCAAAATTATTCCTACCTGAAAAATTACACCAATGATTATTCTAAATTAAACTCTTAATTTTCGCACACCAGCGGTGCACACAAGCGTTGCACCCGAGTCGGCTACCATGAGGAGCTACGGCTACCTCTTGTCTTCTTATCCACCTAAATTTAAACCACCACCCTGCAAAACACCACATATCCTGTCACTAATTGTTTAAGTCAGTATTGGACAGGTACACGAATGACACATGTGGCGAGCCTCAGTCAGCCGCCAGCTGCTGCTTGCTTGCTTGGAATTGCAATCTGATCCTTTGGATTGTTAATATTTATTTTTTTTTCATTTCCAATACTTATGATTTAGGATTAACTACTATTTATTGGTATTGTTTTTTTCATGATCATTGTATTCACATGATTTTCTTTGCCGTTGTGGAAGCTATTCTTACTTCCGTCATGCCAACTGAGATAGATGGTGCCAGAAATTGCCTTACTGCTCTTGATCTTCTTTGTGTAAATGTGGAATCCTGGAACACAGCTCCTTTTAAACGATGAGGAAATGCTTAAGAGCTAGACGTTTTCCATTTGACTTTCTTATTTGGACCTCTATGAATTGTCCAGTGAAAGAAAAAAGACAGAAGAACATCCTCCCATTTGACAAACTTTAAATAATTATAAAATTCAAGCACACCTTCTAACATATGGGGCTTGTGCCCCTATCTAAATGTAGATCCCAAAACCAAAGCGGACAAATCCCTCTCAAATATCACTTCATTTGTGAATATAGCATTCTAATTCAAAAATTGTTCCTTTCTCTCTAAACATTGTGATGTATTAGATTCATATGACTTTGTCTAACAATAAATGTTTACTTTTATGGATGAATGTAAACCTGTCTCCAAATACATTCTTGTTTAAAACTAGGGTGAGTTTATAAATTAATAACTTTCTTCTGGTCAAATAGAAGCAGGATGGCACTAAGGAAACAATACTTAAATAATTGTCCTTAGAATTCAGAAAATCGAGGTTGACATCTCTCAAATTTAACTGATGGCTAATTTTCTTGGAGCGAGGGAAGTATAAAACAGCAGCCCTTTGGCAATTGTCAAATGTCTACATAGAAGGTCATTATAAGGTTTCTTTGAAAGCCGAGAACAAGTGAGTAATTAAATTATGTTTTGAGCTGTCTGTCACATAGCTTTTAGTTTAAAGCCATTAAATTATCTGAATACTTAGACAAAACAAAAACTGTTAAATTTACAATTCTCGTAGACCATGTACTACAACAGAAGATGGGATTTATAAGTTGTCATTAAAAGAAATGGTATCTCACTTCCGGGCTTTCATTTAGACAGATATATAGATTGGCAAGATCGCATAAACCATCTCTTACACAAAATCAGCACTGCTCGTTGTCGTATTCGGGCACTGGTGAATGGAAGTTCTGTAGATACACTTATATTGGTATACTAATTTTTTTGTAACTCTATTTAGGAATATGAAATATTAATATGGAGCAGTTCAGTAGAAAGTAGATAAATATTTCTTGTGCAACAGCAGGTTAAAGGCATGATTTCTAACACACAGAGCAAGCACTTTAGCAAATATCTTTCAGAAGAATGAAGACATTAAGCCTTCCTTGTGTGTATATATTCTTAATATAAAAGTGTTTTGTACGCATATGGTCATCTGCTGTAACAATGTAATGGAAATAATATTCCCATGGGTCCTTATGAAAAACTGAAGCACAAAATTATTATATCTTTGAATCGAACTAATACTCAGTGCCTCATATACTACTTGTGTTTTCGTAGGACGCGTTTCTTTAGGCATTTTTACACAATTTACACAATTACATCATTCAGAACAAAACTTGAATGAGGCAATTAGCTAAGAGAAAAAATAAACACTATCACGGGGTTCACCATAGTATATACTCATTCTCAACAAGTTGTACACTAACGGTGTGAATTCCAATTCAAATATTCCGCGTATAAGGCGGCCATCTACACAGAAGAGCGGATGCAGCGAAACAAGTTGTACATAATGCCAGCTGCTGGGTACACGTAAAAGCAAACTTCCATTCCCATTAGAGTTTTTCCGTAGTTTTCCCTCATCTTGGAGGATGAATGTCGGACAACTACGTTTCTTAACAAAGGAATTAAATAGGCAAAGAGGGCCAAATCTACCCACAATTATGACACTTTTGACGAACTCCCGTTGTGTATGCCATCTCTCATCCCTAATGTTGAGGCGGTCCGACACGCGGCGAACCACGTCGACCTCTCCCTTGTGCTCAACGCTTCACAGTTAAGGATTGGTGGCGTGCGGAGGTTAAGGAATGGGAGATTGTAATCGGTTCGAGGTGACTTGTAGCTCCCGCATGATAAATCTCATCTGTACTTCAGGAGTGGGTGCGTCCTGTCTGGTTGTGGGTTGAATAATGACACCTCGAATCTCGTAGACAGAAGTTTTTTGTTATCCTTAGACTCCTTTGCTCGCCACCGTAAAGTCGTCGTAGGTGTGGTTGCTGTGTTTAGCATCACTGTGAAGCACTGAGGTAGTAACACCGGGTAGTCGAATTGGATATATTTATCGTCTTCCTTATATATTACTGTTTGTGCTAACTCTTACTGGAGAGATTGTTAGATATTGCACTTTGTCTCTGTGTTAGGCGGCGACGAATGCGCTTCCGTCTCACGTAGAACTCAGGACGGAAGTGCTCTTACTAGAAAAACTTACTTTCCGCCATCACTTTCAGTTACCCCAATCTAGGTCTTTTAGGAGTTTGCAAAATCTCATGAACGAATATCAACTTTTTATTGGCTGCTAATAATCCCCACTTGAGATCAGTGTTCAGAATTTTCAGTTTCGAACCTAACATCAGAGACGCTTTCTCTAACCGTCCGCATGCAAACATGTATGCGAAAAGCATGCGCCCTGCGCCACGGTCATAATCTGATAGCCTGTTGTCAGAAGCAAGCATGGGATTTTAACAAAGGTTTGGTCCCCGACTGGATGGCACCAAAATTGTCTTGAGGTAAAAACAGAAAATAGAGTAGGGTTGTTTGTTTACAGGGATTGCAAAGGGAGTTTACTGACCTTCGCAGAGTGGCCTTGTCGCTTTGGCCGTCGTTGGAGTATATACTAGCATTCTGGCGCATATCTATTCCGATATACGTCATTTACTTATATTCATTCGTTTGTTTATGTTACTGACTTTCTGATATCAAGTTATATGTCGTCTCAATGTTTTTAGGTGACAGGGGCTGCGTCAATGTTTATTACTATTAACGGACCACCAGTAAATATGTGGACCCCAGAGGACTATATAATAATGTATAAGAAGTCATAGGCACACTGAGGACAGACAAAGCAGCAAGGCGAATATACACTGCAGCATTCTGATCGGTTCTCCAGGATCTGGAATTTTTAGGTGAAGGCCCCCACTTTCTTTGTGAGGAATGTGGTGCTTTTTATGGAACTATGTTGATATACATTATTTTTAATGGAATCCTCATTATTTGTTTAGTATGTCACCTGTCATAAATCTACAAAAATTATTCTCACGCTTCCTATGATTAATTATTTACGTATATTGTAATCTTCATTATTATTGGTATCATTTATTCTCATATAGGACGTGGTTAGTATTTTATATCCTGCCTAAACAAAGTAAATGCAATGTGAAGGTTAACACATAGCCACTGGCATTAAAATAACTGAGTAAACTCTACTGTCTACTGAGAGTCTTCTGCACTGTCCTACACACAGTGTAGTAGAAGCTACTTTAAAATTCAGAATACACAAAAAGAATAAACAGAGATTAAGTAAAACAACAAAGGTGTTAACTAATTTTTGCGAACTCTTATAGTAATTGTTGAAGAACATGTGTAGAAATTAATGCGAACTAAATTTATGGGTATGACAATATATGGGAAGAATGAAACCTATGTGATTCAAGACCAAATCTCAAACTAATTCATTACAAACTGACTGTTATATACGTGCCTTGCCTCTCTCGAAATTGTTCGAAATAGATTTGGAGGAACCTTACAAACGTCCTATAGCAACTGTGGCATTTAAAACAAGCAGCTTAAAATGTTATGTTCATTACAAGCGGATGGAATTTCCAACAAAATGTTCAAGTTAATTGCTTAATTGTTTAAATGTTTAAACGTTCAACATAAATGTTAAGAAGAAATGGATTAAACCAATGAAATGAATTCGCTAGAAGTACACATATAGAATCATTATAACGGACTTTCTTTCTCAAACTGAACTATTTGTACGTCCATTATTGTGTTAGTTTACACTACCGCAACTATTTACTTTTCCTAATTAAATACAAAGTCAAGCTTGAACTGAACCTCAGTTACTGCAGTTACAGTATTCCGTAAAACTTACTACCAACTACAATCCTATATCAGTGCATCAAATATTACAGGTGGGGCCATCTATGGACAGCAGTATACAGTGGGTTAGCGGTTGCATCTCCTAGTGCGCTGGAATTGAGTTAAAATAACCTTTGGTGTTATATATATATATATGTCTTTGTTGACCCGCCTCGGTAGCCTAGATGGCAGCGAGTCTGCCTCACGTTCTAGAGGCCCCGAGTTCGGATCTCAGTCAGGGTGAGCTATCTTGATAAGGCTTTTACGGGGTTTTCCCTTATCCTTAAAGACAAATGTCCGGTATCTCTAAGCTCCATGGACCCTGGACACATTTGAGCATCATTTCACCCATCTCATATACCGTCCGATATGACAACGTTGGAGAACTTAAAATTACAATATATGTATATGTTGGTATATGAATGTACTAACTGTCATACTACTTTCTCAAACTACTCTACTACAGAGGACTTTTCTCTCATTACTCTAAGTTAAGATTATATATTTACAAATGTAGTTTCATTAATATTTCGTTGGATATATTTGAGTACACGTCTGAAGTAATAGCCAAATGTTAAAAATGTAGGACGTAGTGTTTTGGCTTTCTAATTCGCATGATACTACAGCATAATGAAGAATGGATTTTAGCATTAGATAGATAGAAATCATTGAACATTATACAAGAAACTCGTCAGTGAGAAAGAGAACTAAGCCCAAAGAAATTATTTTTAAGCAGATGTGCATTATTTGTATCGTGTAAATGAGTAGTTTGTTCCCCGGTTTGATCCCAGACGTGATAACTAGGGAGAACATTTATAGGCACTAAAAGTGTGTTAAATAGGCAGGCAAAAAGACCCTAAAATGGGCCAGTTAGACACTTAAACTTTGCTAAGTATATACTTAGAAATACACAAATTTATTAAAATGGCTTTTAAAATGTACTATAGCCATATAACAACCATCGCCACATATGCTGCCACAAATTCGCTAAACACATACTATTTTTCGCTTCCTTAGGCAAAATAGTTAAACATTTATTCCAAATTTCATAAATGGCTCACAGCAAGTTAAAATAACGTATATTGTCCTATAATTAAAACACATATAAATCCACTTAACTAAGTAAGAACCATAATGTTTACAGAGGGGTGAAGTAATTATGTCAGAAAGCGAAAAAGGTGGTTTAGGGGCAGGGTTGGGGGGAGGGTTGGGAGCTTAAAGTTGAAAATTGAAATATCTGAAGCAGTAGAATAGAAGAGAGCATTCCAGCGCAGACAAAAAAGGGCAAGATGGCGGTCATGCGTAATCTATGTATTTAGGATATTTTGACAGTGTTTAGTAGACTAGTCAGCCCTCTTAATTTGCTGTAGATCATGATGCTAGGTCTTGAGGTATGATCTGGGGGTTCGAGGTTAAGAGCTGCAGGTTTTCACAGGTAAGGCTGTTGGTCTGGGAAGTTAATAGCTATAGGATTTAGAGGTTAGGTCTTGAGATAACGTTTGGGACTCTAGGGTTAAGAGTTGCAGGTTTTCTCAGGTAAAGCTGTTGGTCTGGGAGGTTAACAGCTGTAGGATTTAGTGGTTTGGTCTTGAGGTATGATCTGAGGGTCTAGGGTTAAGAGTTGCAGGTTTTCACAGCTATTTTTCACTGTTGGTCTGGTAGGTTGAAAGCTGTAGGATTTAGAGGTTAGGTCTCAAGGTATGATCTAGGGGCTCTAGGGTTAAGAGTTGCAGGTGTTTCACAGGTAAAAGCTTCTGTTCTGGAGATTAATAGCTATAGGCTTCAGAGGTTAGGTCTTGAGGTATGATCTGGGGCTCTAGGGTTAAGAGTTGCAGGTTTTCACAGGTAAGGCTGCTGGTCTGGGAGGTTAATAGCTGTAGGATTTAGTGGTTTGGTTTTGAGGTATGACCTGGGGCTCTAGGGTTAAGAGTTGCAGGTTTTCACAGCTAGTTTTCACTGTTGGTCTGGTAGGTTGAAAGCTGTAGGATTTAGAGGTTAGGTCTCAAGGTATGATCTGGGGGGGTTCTAGGGTTAAGAGTTGCAGGTGTTTCACAGATAAAAGCTTCTGTTCTGGAGATTAATAGCTATAGGCTTCAGAGGTTAGGTCTTGAGGTATGATCTGGGGCTCTAGGGTTAAGAGTTGCAGGTTTTCACAGGTAAGGCTGCTGGTCTGGGAGGTTAATAGCTGTAGGATTTAGTGGGTTGGTCTCGAGGTATGATCTGGGGCTATAGGGTTAAGAGTTGTAAGGCTCATAGCTAAAGGTTTTTGGTCAGGAGTATACAGGCTGTAGGGTCTTATGGTTATGTTGTATTGGTTGAGGAATTGTGTTATGATTTTGAAGTTCAGGTTGCTAGTCCAAGCGGCTAAAGGTTGTTAATCTTGAGGCAAGCTCTACATGTATGCTTTCCTATTTCATCCTATTATAAACTAACCTAACCTAATATACTCCTTTGTTTCTGCCTTCTTTCACAATTCTTTAACCTAATTGTGTTTGCTTTTGCCATCTGTGCTCTTTTCTTAAGCTGCTCTATGTTTACCTCCTCAACCTAACATAAGAATGTTTCTTTTGTCCTCTATCTAACCTATATCTTTTAAGCTCAACTATTTTTTTCATGCTAACTACTTGTATGCATGGTGTAAATTTCTTGAGGCAAGTGGATGTTAGAGCTGCAAGAACTATCTTTACCACTGCTAGAAGTATATATGCTGACTATAGATCTTTTATACAGGACATTTTTTAACCCTTTGTGTAACTGCTTCTGTTTTTTCCTGAACATTGTGGGGTTTTTTTTCGTTGGTACCTTCTCCATGATTTCAAGAACTCTATTCCACTTTTATGTTTTGAGGTCTTATGCTTATATCTTAGGCTTCATGATTAAATCTTTTGATCTGAAAGGCTATGTATATTGGTTGAGGGGCTCGTCCCGTATTGGTCACGTGCTTGTCTTGAGGTATGATCTTAGGGCCTTGGGAGTTAAAGGATGTAGGTTTCATAACTTAAGCTCGCAGGTCTTGAGGTTAAAGACCGTAGGGTTGGTGGTTAAGTCGTTTGGATTCGAGGTTATATCTATCGGTCTAGTGTTAAAGGCTGTATGATCTAGAGACTACGTGTTGAGGTATGATCTGAGGGCTCTAGGGTTAAGAGCTGTAAGCTTCATATCTGAAGGTTTAAAGCTGTGGGTCCAGAGGTTATGTATTAAGATATGATCCGGGAGCTCTAGGGTTAAGAGCCGTAGTTTTCATAGCTAAAAGGTTGACAGGTACAGATATCGTCGTTTCTGTTAGAGCTATATTTGCAATGGTCTAGATGTACAGTTTTCATACGGTTTTTCATGCAGATTGGTGTCTTCATACTCTTGTGTCTTTTTCAAGCTTTTCCTCATCTGCATCTTGTAATATTTCGTAATGCTGAACCAACTTTCTAATGCTATTTTCAAGCTTTTTCAGATGTTCTGACGTATTTGTGCATTTCAGGGATTCTTTTAGACCAAGTTCAGCTTCTTAAATCATTTTATACTAATTCAAAGGTTTTCAAGGATATTTCAAATTATGAGGTAGTAGGTCCTTTTTTAAATTTACCTATTTAACATTAATTAAGGTGTGTTCAGTTAGCTTATGTAGTGAGGTAGACGCCCCTCGTCTTTTCTCTGGACCTGGGACCAGCGTCAGAATTTGTTTTCTGAACGGTAGACTTAACGCCTTCCTCTGCTCTTATTATTCAGGTTTTTTTCGTGTTTAGATGTCAGCTACGTACCAGAGTTTGTTGTTTCTGGGTATGGAAGGTGGTTTTTTCTGCTCTAGGGTTCCTTATTTCACTCACTGTTAACAACACGGTAATGTCCATGGGCATATGTGGATACTCCATCATCTGCAATTACTCTCTTATCATCATGTGGAGATAGGGATATTTTGTTCACTTCCACTGACGTAACATTATGTTGACGGGACATAATTAGGTTCATCGGCGTTCTTATGATTTCTCTGCTTTTAAGACAATCCACATAGTTCTCAAAGGTGATGTACTGTTTGATGGCACTATGCTTTATGCCCTTTATCTTCTTGATTACACCTCCATCGATGTCGAGTGCATACATCTTCGGTCTCAGTCCAACAAAACGATGAATGATTTTTCCATTGGCTTCATCTTTAAATTTTCCCAACACTTTCTTGTTTTTTGTAGAATGACATATGTGGTCGCTAGGATAATCAGCAGTATCCAGATGTTCCAGAAAACCTAACTTATCCTGGTATATATCTCTGGTAGTCACACGATGGATGAAAGAGTCAGTATCCATGTACATGAGCTTCAGATTTTCAAGTCCGTAATACGGCATGAGCACATCATAATGATACCGATACATCAAGGTCTTTGAGATATCCAGCACACACATCCCAATGTATATAGGCTTGTTGAAGACTATCTCCCGCGACGCCATGTGTACTGCCGCCAGATTAGGCCCATATATAGTTCTATCAATAAATGTAGGCTTAGCAACCAGCTTTTCCAACGTCTTCCAATCGGTAACAAGTCGTATATTCAGTCGGTTTCTGATGTTTTCCATAGTTTTTCCAAACATGGCATTGTTAAAAAGTTTGTAAAGATCCTTCTCGAAATCATTTCTCGATCCCTGTCGTAGCCGGTTATTGAATTCCACATAAGGTTTTAACCAACATGACTGTTGAAATTGTAGCACCCTATGGATTTTAGTCAGTTGTAACCCATGACTAAGGGCCTGCTTCAAGGTCATATAATGCACCACATACTTAGTTCTTGATCCAAGGTGAGGAATTAATTTCTTTATAGAAGAACCCGTAGGCTTGATACACTCAGGCAGGAACGGTAAATCATTATGCAGGTCATGGAGTTCTGCAGGATATTGAAGGTCTACTTCTAAAATGTATCCGAGAGGGTCATCTTCTCTTAGTATTTCTAGGTTGATATCTTCAGGAGAAACCCACTTAAAACCTCCATAAGAAAGGGCGTGGCACATTGCCCAACCATATTGGTTATTCGCGTCCTCGTACGTAATATATTGTGAAGGCTTACTTGAGTCATATTCCTTCATGTAGTGGTTGTTCGCCTCTGCATACCGATGAGAAACTTGACATAATCCTCCTCTTATACCTGCTTCAACCATGAGTAGCTGGTCATAATCCTGTAGTAAATCCAGTTCAATTCCTGTGTACAGCAGCATGGCATCCCATGTAAGTCCAGGTGATGTAAAATAATGTGCAGGATCAACTTTATGGGTTTTCAGGGTCTGCTCTCTGAATGTCTCAAACACATCTGTTAGTAGGAGGACATCCGAAGTTAAGTAGAGATCACTGTAGTCACCTAGCGTTCCAATGTTGAAGTGACTCCATATTGTTTTTGCATGCTCATACTCTGCATCACTAATTTCTTCTTTGTTTAACTTATTGTAGAATGCCTCCCTCGGAGGAATTTGTGTTTCACTCAAAACATCCCATGATGTGACGTAATCGTAGGGGAACACTCCCTTACGGCTCATTAATTTGATCTTCTCTGCTCCAAATTACTTCAGGGTTTCAGGATATGATGTTAGATTTTTTGCTAGTTTATCCAAGCTGGTACTAAGGAAACGGTAGGTATCTACAAAGCGGAGTTTAATGTCACCAACATACTTGGAAAATGTTATGTAACTTTCCTCGGAGCTAGGAATTACTTCTACTCTCTCGCTAGTGAAACCCAACTCTTTAACAATGAAATGAGAGTCATATCCACTCAGGTTATGCATGAAGACAGGAATATAATTAGGTATTTTACAGGTTAGATTACACTGATTGTGTAGACTTCCTCGGTATTCACCAGTTATATGGTCATGGTCCCGTACTTTCCAGTTCTCAACGGTAAATTCTTTACCACATAAGTAACACTCTCTAGAGCATTCGAAAGACTATTGCTGCTCATCTGTTAGTGTTAATGGAGCATAAGTTTTATAATCACTATTAATCTTCTTTGCAAGAGAAGTTACATACTCCATAAACTTCGCCGCTGCATCATAACCACGATATACGTAGGGTTCAGTAGGAAGATTGGTCTGCTGGCCTTCAATCGAGACCGAGGGTTTGGCATATACACAGAAACTCATAGGGATATGATTCTGATATGGAGCTGTATAAGATGTTTCGGGATTAGAAGAACAGCTATGGTAAGGACTGAGAATGCTTTCAAAGTCAGCATAGATGACATAAGGCAATTTCAGCATCCTTTCAATGTTTTTGAATCTAACGATAGACTTCTCCTTTTTTGGCATAACAATCCTGGCAACTCCGTGCCGATTGCATATTTTTGTATGTTCCTTCAACTTCTGCAAGCCTCCTCGTCCATGCTGATCATCAAAGTGCGTAAAACAACGTTTGCAGGTGTAGATCTTTCCATTACGTTTTGTTTTCTGTTGATGAACAAGTTTTTCAAAATCCTTTATATAGACGTAATGTTGGCGTCCAGCAGCATCACTTAAAAGAAGCAAATCACGATGCTCAGTCAGTTCTTCATCGTTAACTTTCATAGGAAACACTTGATTCTTCTCATCCAGTCCGAAAACATTTATAGATATGTTATTCCCACGTTCAAATTTCGGGATATCACTCAAGCTCGTGGGAAATGAGACGCAGGTAAAGTCATATCTTTCTTGAAGATCCTTATACTTGCTAGTCCGTTGAGGATCCTTTTGAACGAACTTGGCAAGAACAGCATACATAAAACACTTCTCATCATCATAGTTCTGTGTATTTATACAAGCACCTTTAGCTCCAACAGTAGCCGGTAGAGGGATGTAACTGCTTCCTCGTAGTCCATTATTCTTGTTAATTCTAACGCGCACACCATCAACAGCTAATAAAGCCCAGCTGCTTCCTTTAAGTTGACTTTCCTCCATTTCAGTACAAAGTTTCTTGAATTTGCTTTCCAAGATAGCGTTCAAGTCACTTTCTAAAAATATTGCTTGATTTTGTGTTTTAAATGCTTTCTCAGTAGTGTCACCAATGGCATTAACAAACTGACACTCAGCCATGATGTTAATTTTCACACTTTTATGAACTCTTAGCTCCTTCTGAATGGCTTGAATTATCAGCTGTTTTGATTCTTGGAGATATGTGTTCAGGTCTTGGCATGTAGAGCATTGGATGAAATATGATTTCAGTCGATCCTGGAAAGCTGTTTCATATTCTACGACATCATCTTCATCAGGAACCATTAACAGCAATTTATGTTTGGTAGGTTCGATCTTGAGTTTCTTAGCAGCAATTATTCTCTCGCAACGTTCTTGATGCACATCTCTGCGATGTTCAGTACCATAAACGTTAGCACAATGTTTACATTCATAATACTGACCGCAGACCAGCTCGTGTCTCTTTTTATGGTAGTTTTTCAGGAAACTCTTATCACATTTACCACGCTTAAATTCTGGAATAGCAGTGTCTAACAGAGCTTCCATTGCTATAGTTTTTGTTATGTGCAGGCTAATTCTCGGGGAATATGTTGCTAAGTAAGTGTCCGATACACCCTTTCAGATCTCTTCACCTTGATAACTTATCAACGCTACTGAAGATGAATTTCACTGCAGGAGCTGATCCGCTAACCTATAAACACACTAGCGTAATTACAACCTAAGCTCAATAAAGCTCCGTTTATACAATTAGTGCAGACCTAAAAGAAAACTTCATCATTCCCACCAATACCGGGGTTCGAAGGTGGCGCTCCTATCGGAGAAAACCTAAAAGAAAACTATTATCTTGCTACCACAGGGGTTCGAAGATGGTTCTACTATTGGAGAAAACCTAAAAGAAAACTATTAATTTTCCAGTTTTCGATTATTCTTTAACTACTATACAATTCACATGTGAGAAAAAATTAGACAAATTAAAATTGAAAAAGGAAATAAATAACTAGATATGAAGATAAAATTTAGACAATTCAAACGAGTATAAACACGACTAAGCTACGCCTTCTAGTTTTAAAGTTACATTAGGAGCTTACATTGCCACCCGTAGACACCTCTCCGTCATCTTCAACCACGTGCTCTTGATTCTTTTCACACATATCTTAACCTAGCAGTTCTATTTTCCTCAAGTTCATCTATTGCACTGTTTAACTCATTTAAGGGGCGTCCTTAGGCTCCTTCACTTCATCCTCAACCTCGTGTTCTTGATTCCTTTAGATCCATCTTTAACCTGGTTATGTTTTTGCTATGGTCATCATTTCTCTTTTCTTAAGTTCAATTATTTCATCCATCTTTTTATGTTGAGTCTTTTGCTTATATCTTAAACTTTGTGATTAAGTCTTTTGATTTGAAAGTCTATGTATATTGCTTGAGGTCCTCATCCCTTTTGATCATGGGACAGGTCATGATATATGATCTTATGGGTTGAGCTTGTCAACACACCTAAAACATTAATATTCAGAGTTATTTAAATTATCCTGCTGAGATTCGAACCATGATCGTAATGTGTAAATCACCAGTTCAACAGCAAATCAGCCCTAAGGTATGAATGAACACGCTACTTCATTGCGTTACCATTATTAGTTCAAGAGTTATTTAAGATTCAATTTATTTCGACTGAACCGGTAATCGAACCATGGATCACTAGGATACGGAGCCATAAAACATTCACAGCATACGTAAATAAAAATACCTACGGTTTACGCCGCTATTCTAAGTGTAATAGCTCGCAAAATAGATCACAATTACGGAATTTGATGAACGCCGGGAATCGAACCAAGGATCTTCTCCGCTAAAACATAATAGGATGTGATTAATCGCAAAAAGTATCGCCATATAAAGTTAATTTCACCACTCTAGACACATTGGTTACAGAGATATTCAGATTAACTGATCCAGGAATCGAACCAGGGATCCTCGAACTATACATTGTCAGCATATGATTAACAATGAAGTTAATGTTTATTTCAGTGCTCTAGTTCTATTGGTCACAGAGATATTCAAATTAAACGATTTAGGACTCGAACCGAGGATTCCAGGTATACGGTATAAACCCAGCAGATACCACTTAACTATATAAAATTTATAAAGTTTGTTAGAACCCGATCACATAATTAGTTTCAGAGTTATAACGGTATTAAGAGGGCTCACTTGCGCGAGAGTCGAACCCAGGATTGGGACAATTTACCTACCTGCCCTCAGACCTGATAGATATAAACGGTGGTGGTTAGCTCGTTGTTGCACTAAAAGCAGTAGGGGATAAATGTTTTTCTAACACAGATTCAAGGTCATCCAGGCGGCTCTATGTCTAGACATATGACGCAACGCCTGTCAATGCCATCCAGTAAGTAAACATGTTTACTTCCTAATTAACCTTGAATTGCCTCAGGAAACTAAATATATTTATCCCCTACTGCTTTTAGTGCAACAACGAGCTAACCACCACCGTTTCTATCTATAGGAGCGCCACCTTCGAACCCCGGTATTGGTGGGAATGATGAAGTTTTCTTTTAGGTCTGCACTAATTGTATAAATGGAGCTTTATTGAGCTTAGGTGTTAATTACGCTAGTGTGTTTATAGCTTAGCGGATCAGCTCCTGCAGTGAAATTCATCTTCAGTAGCGTTGATAAGTTATCAAGGTGAAGAGATCTGAAAGGGTGTATCGGACACTTACTTAGCAACATATTCCCCGAGAATTAGCCTGCACATAACAAAAACTATAGCAATGGAAGCTCTGTTAGACACTGCTATTCCAGAATTTAAGCGTGGTAAATGTGATAAGAGTTTCCTGAAAAACTACCATAAAAAGAGACACGAGCTGGTCTGCGGTCAGTATTATGAATGTAAACATTGTGCTAACGTTTATGGTACTGAACATCGCAGAGATGTGCATCAAGAACGTTGCGAGAGAATAATTGCTGCTAAGAAACTCAAGATCGAACCTACCAAATATAAATTGCTGTTAATGGTTCCTGATGAAGATAATGTCGTAGAGTATGAAACAGCTTTCCAGGATCGACTGAAATCATATTTCATCCAATGCTCTACATGCCAAGACCTGAACACATATCTCCAAGAATCAAAACAGCTGATAATTCAAGCCATTCAGAAGGAGCTAAGAGTTCATAAAAGTGTGAAAATTAACATCATGGCTGAGTGTCAGTTTGTTAATGCCATTGGTGACACTACTGAGAAAGCATTTAAAACACAAAATCAAGCAATATTTTTAGAAAGTGACTTGAACGCCATCTTGGAAAGCAAATTCAAGAAACTTTGTACTGACATGGAGGAAAGTCAACTTAAAGGAAGCAGCTGGGCTTTATTAGCTGTTGATGGTGTGCGCGTTAGAATTAACAAGAATAATGGACTACGAGGAAGCAGTTACATCCCTCTACCGGCTACTGTTGGAGCTAAAGGTGCTTGTATAAATACACAGAACTATGATGATGAGAAGTGTTTTATGTATGCTGTTCTTGCCAAGTTCGTTCAAAAGGATCCTCAACGGACTAGCAAGTATAAGGATCTTCAAGAAAGATATGACTTTACCTGCGTCTCATTTCCCACGAGCTTGAGTGATATCCCGAAATTTGAACGTGGGAATAACATATCTATAAATGTTTTCGGACTGGATGAGAAGAATCAAGTGTTTCCTATGAAAGTTAACGATGAAGAACTGACTGAGCATCGTGATTTGCTTCTTTTAAGTGATGCTGCTGGACGCCAACATTACGTCTATATAAAGGATTTTGAAAAACTTGTTCATCAACAGAAAACAAAACGTAATGGAAAGATCTACACCTGCAAACGTTGTTTTACGCACTTTGATGATCAGCATGGACGAGGAGGCTTGCAGAAGTTGAAGGAACATACAAAAATATGCAATCGGCACGGAGTTGCCAGGATTGTTATGCCAACAAAGGAGAAGTCTATCGTTAGATTCAAAAACATTGAAAGGATGCTGAAATTGCCTTATGTCATCTATGCTGACTTTGAAAGCATTCTCAGTCCTTACCATAGCTGTTCTTCTAATCCCGAAACATCTTATACAGCTCCATATCAGAATCATATCCCTATGAGTTTCTGTGTATATGCCAAACCCTCGGTCTCGATTGAAGGCCAGCAGACCAATCTTCCTACTGAACCCTACGTATATCGAGGTTATGATGCAGCGGCGAAGTTTATGGAGTATGTAACTTCTCTTGCAAAGAAGATTAATAGTGATTATAAAACTTATGCTCCATTAACACTAACAGATGAGCAGCAAAAGTCTTTCGAATGCTCTAGAGAGTGTTACTTATGTGGTAAAGAATTTACCGTTGAGAACTGGAAAGTACGGGACCATGACCATATAACTGGTGAATACCGAGGAAGTCTACACAATCAGTGTAATCTAACCTGTAAAATACCTAATTATATTCCTGTCTTCATGCATAACCTGAGTGGATATGACTCTCATTTCATTGTTAAAGAGTTGGGTTTCACTAGCGAGAGAGTAGAAGTAATTCCTAGCTCCGAGGAAAGTTACATATCATTTTCCAAGTATGTTGGTGACATTAAACTCCGCTTTGTAGATACCTACCGTTTCCTTAGTACCAGCTTGGATAAACTAGCAAAAAATCTAACATCATATCCTGAAACCCTGAAGTACTTTGGAGCAGAGAAGATCAAATTAATGAGCCGTAAGGGAGTGTTCCCCTACGATTACGTCACATCATGGGATGTTTTGAGTGAAACACAAATTCCTCCGAGGGAGGCATTCTACAATAAGTTAAACAAAGAAGAAATTAGTGATGCAGAGTATGAAAATGCAAAAACAATATGGAGTCACTTCAACATTGGAACGCTAGGTGACTACAGTGATCTCTACTTAACTTCGGATGTCCTCCTACTAACAGATGTGTTTGAGACATTCAGAGAGCAGACCCTGAAAACCCATAAAGTTGATCCTGCACATTATTTTACATCACCTGGACTTACATGGGATGCCATGCTGCTGTACACAGGAATTGAACTGGATTTACTACAGGATTATGACCAGCTACTCATGGTTGAAGCAGGTATAAGAGGAGGATTATGTCAAGTTTCTCATCGGTATGCAGAGGCGAACAACCACTACATGAAGGAATATGACTCAAGTAAGCCTTCACAATATATTACGTACGAGGACGCGAATAACCAATATGGTTGGGCAATGTGCCACGCCCTTCCTTATGGAGGTTTTAAGTGGGTTTCTCCTGAAGATATCAACCTAGAAATACTAAGAGAAGATGACCCTCTCGGATACATTTTAGAAGTAGACCTTCAATATCCTGCAGAACTCCATGACCTGCATAATGATTTACCGTTCCTGCCTGAGTGTATCAAGTCTACCGGTTCTTCTATAAAGAAATTAATTCCTCACCTTGGATCAAGAACTAAGTATGTGGTGCATTATATGACCTTGAAGCAGGCCCTTAGTCATGGGTTACAACTGACTAAAATCCATAGGGTGCTACAATTTCAACAGTCATGTTGGTTAAAACCTTATGTGGAATTCAATAACCGGCTACGACAGGGATCGAGAAATGATTTCGAGAAGGATCTTTACAAACTTTTTAACAATGCCATGTTTGGAAAAACTATGGAAAACATCAGAAACCGACTGAATATACGACTTGTTACCGATTGGAAGACGTTGGAAAAGCTGGTTGCTAAGCCTACATTTATTGATAGAACTATATATGGGCCTAATCTGGCGGCAGTACACATGGCGTCGCGGGAGATAGTCTTCAACAAGCCTATATACATTGGGATGTGTGTGCTGGATATCTCAAAGACCTTGATGTATCGGTATCATTATGATGTGCTAATGCCGTATTACGGACTTGAAAATCTGAAGCTCATGTACATGGATACTGACTCTTTCATCCATCGTGTGACTACCAGAAATATATACCAGGATAAGTTAGGTTTTCTGGAACATCTGGATACTGCTGATTATCCTAGCGACCACATATGTCATTCTACAAAAAACAAGAAAGTGTTGGGAAAATTTAAAGATGAAGCCAATGGAAAAATCATTCATCGTTTTGTTGGACTGAGACCGAAGATGTATGCACTCGACATCGATGGAGGTGTAATCAAGAAGATAAAGGGCATAAAGCATAGTGCCATCAAACAGTACATCACCTTTGAGAACTATGTGGATTGTCTTAAAAGCAGAGAAATCATAAGAACGCCGATGAACCTAATTATGTCCCGTCAACATAATGTTACGTCAGTGGAAGTGAACAAAATATCCCTATCTCCACATGATGATAAGAGAGTAATTGCAGATGATGTAGTATTCACATATGCCCATGGATATTACCGTGTTGTTAACAGTGAGTGAAATAAGGAACCCTAGAGCAGAAAAAACCACCTTCCATACCCAGAAACAACAAACTCTGGTACGTAGCTGACATCTAAACACGAAAAAACCTGAATAATAAGAGCAGAGGAAGGCGTTAAGTCTACCGTTCAGAAAACAAATTCTGACGCTGGTCCCAAGTCCAGAGAAAAGACGAGGGGCGTCTACCTCACTACATAAGCTAACTGAACACACCTTAATTAATGTTAAATAGGTAAATTTAAAAAAGGACCTACTACCTCATAATTTGAAATATCCTTGAAAACCTTTGAATTAGTATAAAATGATTTAAGAAGCTGAACTTGGTCTAAAAGAATCCCTGAAATGCACAAATACGTCAGAACATCTGAAAAAGCTTGAAAATAGCATTAGAAAGTTGGTTCAGCATTACGAAATATTACAAGATGCAGATGAGGAAAAGCTTGAAAAAGACACAAGAGTATGAAGACACCAATCTGCATGAAAAACCGTATGAAAACTGTACATCTAGACCATTGCAAATATAGCTCTAACAGAAACGACGATATCTGTACCTGTCAACCTTTTAGCTATGAAAACTACGGCTCTTAACCCTAGAGCTCCCGGATCATATCTTAATACATAACCTCTGGACCCACAGCTTTAAACCTTCAGATATGAAGCTTACAGCTCTTAACCCTAGAGCCCTCAGATCATACCTCAACACGTAGTCTCTAGATCATACAGCCTTTAACACTAGACCGATAGATATAACCTCGAATCCAAACGACTTAACCACCAACCCTACGGTCTTTAACCTCAAGACCTGCGAGCTTAAGTTATGAAACCTACATCCTTTAACTCCCAAGGCCCTAAGATCATACCTCAAGACAAGCACGTGACCAATACGGGACGAGCCCCTCAACCAATATACATAGCCTTTCAGATCAAAAGATTTAATCATGAAGCCTAAGATATAAGCATAAGACCTCAAAACATAAAAGTGGAATAGAGTTCTTGAAATCATGGAGAAGGTACCAACGAAAAAAAAAACCCACAATGTTCAGGAAAAAACAGAAGCAGTTACACAAAGGGTTAAAAAATGTCCTATATAAAAGATCTATAGTCAGCATATATACTTCTAGCAGTGGTAAAGATAGTTCTTGCAGCTCTAACATCGACTTGCCTCAAGAAATTTACACCATGCATACAAGTAGTTAGCATGAAAAAAAATAGTTGAGCTTAAAAGATATAGGTTAGATAGAGGGCAAAAGAAACATTCTTATGTTAGGTTGAGGAGGTAAACATAGAGCAGCTTAAGAAAAGAGCACAGATGGCAAAAGCAAACACAATTAGGTTAAAGAATTGTGAAAGAAGGCAGAAACAAAGGAGTATATTAGGTTAGGTTAGTTTATAATAGGATGAAATAGGAAAGCATACATGTAGGGCTTGCCTCAAGATTAACAACCTTTAGCCGCTTGGACTAGCAACCTGAACTTCAAAATCATAACACAATTCCTCAACCAATACAACATAACCATAAGACCCTACAGCCTGTATACTCCTGACCAAAAACCTTTAGCTATGAGCCTTACAACTCTTAACCCTATAGCCCCAGATCATACCTCGAGACCAAACCACTAAATCCTACAGCTATTAACCTCCCAGACCAGCAGCCTTTCCTGTGAAAACCTGCAACTCTTAACACTAGAGCCCCAGATCATACCTCAAGACCTAACCTCTGAAGCCTATAGCTATTAATCTCCAGAACAGAAGCTTTTATCTGTGAAACACCTGCAACTCTTAACCCTAGAACCCCCCAGATCATACCTTGAGACCTAACCTCTAAATCCTACAGCTTTCAACCTACCAGACCAACAGTGAAAACTAGCTGTGAAAACCTGCAACTCTTAACCCTAGAGCCCCAGGTCATACCTCAAAACCAAACCACTAAATCCTACAGCTATTAACCTCCCAGACCAGCAGCCTTACCTGTGAAAACCTGCAACTCTTAACCCTAGAGCCCCAGATCATACCTCAAGACCTAACCTCTGAAGCCTATAGCCATTAATCTCCAGAACAGAAGCTTTTACCTGTGAAACACCTGCAACTCTTAACCCTAGAGCCCCTAGATCATACCTTGAGACCTAACCTCTAAATCCTACAGCTTTCAACCTACCAGACCAACAGTGAAAAATAGCTGTGAAAACCTGCAACTCTTAACCCTAGACCCTCAGATCATACCTCAAGACCAAACCACTAAATCCTACAGCTGTTAACCTCCCAGACCAACAGCTTTACCTGAGAAAACCTGCAACTCTTAACCCTAGAGTCCCAAACGTTATCTCAAGACCTAACCTCTAAATCCTATAGCTATTAACTTCCCAGACCAACAGCCTTACCTGTGAAAACCTGCAGCTCTTAACCTAGAACCCCCAGATCATACCTCAAGACCTAGCATCATGATCTACAGCAAATTAAGAGGGCTGACTAGTCTACTAAACACTGTCAAAATATCCTAAATACATAGATTACGCATGACCGCCATCTTGCCCTTTTTTGTCTGAGCTGGAATGCTCTCTTCTATTCTACTTGAAGCTTTTGTTAGATTTATTTTAAATTTATAAGAATGGAATAATACCAAGTCTCAGCTTGTTAGTTACAATAGTTTCTGGCGAAATAACACTTTATGTCTAAATTACAGGCGAATTTTAAACTGTTGCACATATTTTAATTTAAAAAACTAATGCTTGGTGTGTAAGTTTCTGCACCCATTTTAACCTATTAGTGACCTGCACCAATGTGAAATATTTGTCGTCGCCATATCAACGAAGGGAAAATGTAATCTTACCAATTTAACAATTTCTATTTTCCTAAGCGTTTTCAGTAATTCAGCATTCCATATAAATGGATACACTTAATATGCAGTTGCCCTTACAGACATGTTTAGTATTTCATATAGTTTAATTGAAAACTCCATCACGTGGAACATTTTGAAGAAAATAAAATGTAGAAAATATGGAATATGAGAAATCTGTGGTTAAAATTACGCAATGGAAGCTACGATACAGGTGTAGGATTATTTAAATAATCACGCGACGTTTTCTATAGATCCCTAAGAAAAAACAACTTTTATATTGTTGAAGTATGTCTATATTGATTTTAAGACAGTTGGAATGGCTGAGCGTACAGGTACTTGTGGAAGTGCTCCAAGGTTTTTACTACCACCAATAATTCTCTCCGGGTGACGCAGTATTTCTTCTCTGCCTTGGATAGCGTCTTGCTGTAGTAGACTATCACGTGCTCGTGGCCGTCCTGGACTTGAGATAGGACGGCTCCAATACAGTGGTCGCCGGCGTCGGTGTATACAATGAAGGCGCCACCTGGTTGGGGAAATCTCAAAATTGGAGCGCTGCACAGGGTCTTTTTCAGGTGCTGGAAAGCGTCTTCGGCGTCCTCCGTCTACACATAAGGCCGGTGTTTCTCTGTCAGGCGGGGGAGGCTTTTGGCGGTGTAGGAGACCCCCTTTATATAACGGCGGTAATAAATGCACAGCTCGAAGAATCTGCGCAATTCCCTGTTATACTTTGGCCGGAGCCAATATCTTACAGCCTGTGTCTTCTCAAGGTCCGTGGCCACTCCGTTTGCAGAGACTATGTGGCCCCAGTAGTCGACTTCCTTGCGGAAGAGCTGGCACTTCTTCTCGTTCAGCTCAAGTTGGTCGCCTGCAATCTCGGTAGCACCTTACTCAGATTCTCGAGATGGTCTTCAAAAGACTTACCAACGATGATGATGTCGTCAAGGAATAGCAGGCAGGCTTCGTAAGTCAGTCCTCTCATCACTGACTCCATGAGGCGTTGGAAGGTAGCTGGTGCGTTACACAGGCCAAAGGGCATAACTGTCAACTGCCAGAGCCCTTTAGCCTGTCGAGAATGCGGTCTTCTCTTGTCTCTCGGGTCTAGAGCTACCTGCCAGTAGCCCGACTTAGGTCCAGGGTCGAGAATCACTGTGCACCAGCTAGCGTGTCCAGGGTGTCTTCAATCTGGGGTAAGGGAAAACAGTCCTTCCGTTAGACAGCGTTCAGCTTCCTGTAGTCTACGCGGAAGCGTAGCTCCCCGTTCTTCTTCGTCACAAAGATTACAGTGGAACACCAAGGGCTGCCAGACTCTTCAATCACTCCCCTGGACCTCATATCACCTAGCATGTCTCATACCGCCACTTGCTTCGCCAGCGGAACGCGTCTAGGTGGTAGCGGAATAGGCCGGGCCGCCCCGGTGTCGGTGCGGTGAATAAGCTTGTCCGTGCGGCCGTAGTTACTCTTACCTTGGCTGAAGACGCGCTTCTATCGTCTCAGCAATTGCCAAAACTTCTTCAGCTGTTCTGCAGTCAGGTGGTCGGCCGCCCTCCTTAGTAAGCCTTCTAGACCGGGCCCCAGGCGTTGCCGAGGCACCGGCTCCTCTGTCTTGTCAATTGCTGTTACGCTTACCGCGGGCTTGCACGTTCCCATCTTCGTCCTGGCCTGGACGTCGTGGTCGGTGTCCGTTGGATTTAGCAGTCTCACTGGCACATCGTCTCGGCATATTAGCAATGACCTGGCTACACATAGTCCGTGTACAAGGGTGTTCTGGTCCTGCATCATGTTCCTGGTTCTCTGGCCTTCCAGTCTCGCCGTCACCACTACCTCTCTCCTCGCGGGGACAACTACGTCTTCGCTAAAGACGACCCTGCAGATCTCAAGGCACGGAGTATAACGTCTCATCCGTTTAGCCGTAGGACCTTCCTGCCGACGTCGACCGTCACCTCGTGGCTCCTGAGGGCATCCAATCCCAGAATCATCTCCTGAGCCATCTTCGCGACCACCATTAGCAGACGCACGGCACTCAGTTCCAAGGTCAGTTTCAGCAGGACCTCTTCCACAGCTGGTATGGTCGGCTCGGCTTCCTCGAAGGCAAACCCTTGGCTACGGGAGGTCTGATGACGGTCGTGGATGTCCCGTATCCAGTAGCACGCGGCACGGCTTCCCTCTCACCCAACCGTCCGCGATGAGGCTGTCATCCATCCGCCGGCTAACTGTGCGCTGTTTCACTAGAGAAGACAAACGCCACTAGTTCTTCGCCAGCGTCCCTCGGCTGGTTCTCTGTCTCCGGTGTAGCGGACACTCCTCATTCTCGACGGCGGGTTAGCCGTCACCTTGCCGCCTTCATCCTCAATGCTGCCGTCAGCGACTGGTGGATGATTGTATAGCCGCCGAACATTAGGCGCTGACGTATCTCGGTGTCTCGTGCCCCGTCGACAAAAAGAGTAGGTGGTTTCCCGGGATACGAACTCCGTCGGAAGGTCAACCAAAGCCATGTTAGGCAGCTGCTCAATCGCCAGGGCGAAGTCCTAAGCGTCTCCCCTGGCTGTTGCGACCTTGCCTTCAGATGACTGCGGTAGGCCGCGGCTAGGCGGTGGTTCCGGAAAAGGTTCTCCAGGGCCCCCAGATATCCTTTTGAGACGCAGCTGTCTGGACTGCGTTTAGGACTTCCGTGGCCCGTCCCTGGTGGCTGGCTATTATCTGTACGGCCGCTTCCTCCGGAGACCACTTGTTATGCCTGGCCACCGTGTCGAACTGTTGGCGGAAGACTTCAAACGTTGACGCGCCGTCATATTTCGGTGGTTTGTTGCGCGCCAATGTTGTGTCGCGTTCCTGCTGACGACATACTCCACCTTGGCGTTCAGGGATTAGACGCTGCTGTCGACCTTTCCCTCCAGCTCCTTAACGCGGCTCGCCAGGTCTTCTACGCGCTCGTCCACTTGACCGATCCTCTTGCCCAACTCCGTGACGTGTACCCTCACGCCGGTCAACTGCTCTTCAAACCTTGCGGCGAGGGCCTCGTTTGCCTCTTAATTCTCCGTGGTCAATTCGGTCATTTCTGGGCCAGGCTATGGTTCGCCGTTTTCATTTCCTTCAGTTCCGCGGCCAGGTGGTTGTTTGCAGTTTCTGTCTTTACCGTTAATTCGGTAATAACCGCGGTCATCGTCGCTGCCAAGTTGTTATTTACCGTCTCCAAGTTTTCTAAAATATGTGCCATTGCAGCCTCCATCGCTGTAATATCCCACTTACTGACACCAAGTTGTGACTTTGTGGGTTCGTAGAATTAAAAGTCCAACAGTACAAGCTCAAAGTTTTCTTTAATTCAACCGAATTACAGTGGGAATTCTTGTCGATTGCATAGTATTACGTAGCCCACACAATTACAATCGACCAGTTCGTCTGTCACAGGCCCCCTCCACACTCACAATTGCGTACAACACCTCTGACACGTACGCAGTGTTCCGGTCCTTTCGCTAGCACTGCGCTCTTCACGGCTGCTCGCCAAGAACTGAACTGACTCGTCCACTGCATCCCTTATATACGCAGATCGCTGTGTCTGTAAGTTCCGCGGCTCAATGAATTATCCCAGTTGTTCCAGAAGTCAGTGGGAGGGGAAAGAGACAGTACGTGATACTTCCCTAACCATCCCCTCGGTTAGCGAAACAAGAAAAATGGGTAGGCGTGATCTAAATACCTCCTGTGCCTTACCCAGTTGCAGTTGCTCGTGCCTTCCGATAGTTGGTTGACAATATTGTACTTAACGTATATCACGTGACTCAGCTTTACTTATGCATGCAACATACAGTTTATAATCTAAATGCATTCTGAGATAAAACGTTCACAAAAATTGCCGAGAAAGCTACCTGAGGTTTCTCTAATCTCAAACAGAAGCATTAAGAGCAGAGTCACTAGTGGCCATGGACAATACCGTCTGCTGCAAATTATTGAACTGCGTATATCCACAATAGATGTCAGGAATGTCGATCAGTTGGCTTGCTTTTGTAAATTGAAGCAAGAATACTGCATGTATTGAGAAATATTCACATAGTTATACATTTTGTGTTTCAATTTTTATTTTTAAAACAATGGGAATCTTGTATATGCCTACAGTAATTTTACTATTTTGTGAATAAAAAGTAATCATATATTTGTAACTTGTCCTGAAGTACTGCATATCATTAAATAAAATATAGCTTTTTATTTAGTTTACCCATTATAATTTTCAATTTGAATTTAATGTAATTTAAAGTGATATTTTGTTGTAAGTTAAGTAAATATCAGAACAATAATTCTCTTGCAATTGCATTTTGCTGTGGAATACTGACATTCCCAGACGGTGTGTATGAGTTGGAGGGGGCCGCGCCGTGGCTCAGTAGCTGGACCGCTTGGCTCTAACCAACGCGGCCCGGGTTCGACCTCAGGTGACTGCAAAGGACATTTGTGGTGGACGACACGGCGCTTGGGACGCGTTTTCACCGGGATCTCCGGTTTCCCCCGCCATCTTATATTACCGGTGCTCCATCTTCATCTCATGTATCTTCAGTGTCATCGCCTGCGATGCCGTATGTAGTAAAAGCAGGCGTTAAGCACTACACATTTAAACACTACACATTTGAGTTGGAAGGGTCTCCTGATGACATTATAAGATGACTGACACCTGCCTTTGCTGCCATTAATACACACCCAGGTTGTACGTAAGTAAGTAATAAATAAATGTAATAAATGCGGCGATTTTGTAAGTGGCAACACCTCAAACTCATTTAAGGCTATTCTCATCTTAAAGTTACAGTTTCAAAATCTCGTGAGTGACGTCATATAACTTTCTCAACTCTTGTAAGAAGTTGTTTATGTTATTGTTAATAAATTAGTGATGTTGAAGATAAGTTACTTGACTTCCAAACCAAATGAATTACAAAACTTGCAATGTGCTCATTGGGTTGATAACCTCGGAATATGGTCATCAGTACCACAGAAGAAACAGAAACAACAAATATTTAGGAGTTATTGTAGATACAGAGCTAACATTGAAAACTGATACAATACAATTGCAGAAAATACACAACAAAGAGTAACAATGCTCCAATGAACAGCAGGCAGCAAATGGGGCTACTCAAAAAGAACCTAAAATATAACATATAAATTGTATATAAAACTAGCTAACCAGGCGATGTTCGTAGCGCCTATAAATGTTGTCTGAACATATCTATCCAAAGAAAACAAATTCAGATTAGTTAGTTATTTCTCCACATTTGAGTTGGAAGGGTCTCCTGACGACATTATAAGATGACTGACACCTGCCTTTGGTGCCATTAATACACACCCAGGTTGTACGTAAGTAAGTAATAAATAAATGTAATAAATGCGGCGATTTTGTAAGTGGCAACACCTCAAACTCATTTAAGGCTATTCTCATCTTAAAGTTACAGTTTCAAAATCCCGTGAGTGACGTCATATAACTTTCTCAACTCTTGTAAGAAGTTGTTTATGTTATTGTTAATAAATTAGTGATGTTGAAGATAAGTTACTTGACTTCCAAACCAAATGAATTACAAAACTTGCAATGTGCTCATTGGGTTGATAACCTCGGAATATGGTCATCAGTACCACAGAAGAAACAGAAACAACAAATATTTAGGAGTTATTGTAGATACAGAGCTAACATTGAAAAATGATACAATACAATTGCAGAAAATACACAACAAAGAGTAACCATGCTCCAATGAACAGCAGGCAGCAAATGGGGCTACTCAAAAAGAACCTAAAATATAACATATAAATTGTATATAAAACTAGCTAACCAGGCGATGTTCGTAGCGCCTATAAATGTTGTCTGAACATATCTATCCAAAGAAAACAAATTCAGATTAGTTAGTTATTTCTTCTGTAATAGGCGGTTAAGTTTACATACAACACAATTACACTTAATTTAATAAACATAATTGTTAATGATAAACAACATATTTTGTCTTTTACTGTGGTGTGTAAACATCCAAAGATGAAACAAAATCACAAAAGTGCAGCTTTTCCGATGGTATTGGCTTCCTTATTCCATTTTCTTTGCATGGTCAAAACATAATAAGCGAATAACTACTTCCCATTTTAGAAAAGTAAAAGTAGTGTAAAACTCAAACCAGCAACAAGGCATCTCTCAGAAATGGATCACTCATATAAGAATTAAAAAGAGTTCTAGTTTTCTAGATAACTCTAGCAGTTAATCGGGATTTTTTAAGCTTTATATATTTCGATTGTGAGTATTTCTTATGATTTTCCAGTTATATGAACTTCTTCACAAGCAGTTATACTTTAAATGCTATTACCAGAAAGTAAGATACAAACATTTCAATATTAATGAAAATATCTGAAAATGTACGTATTTTAATACGCTTTTGAAGGTCAAAGTACTTTGAAAATTTTTCTGTGCTAACAATGACTTTTGATGTGAGAAATGTTTGAACGTTTGTTAGCCGTATTTTTGGAAGCACGTTGAATATAAGTACTAAAATTGAATGTTTCTTTTTGATTTCTACTGAAAGACAGACTGTCCAGGGAAAGAAACACACAAACTTACTACAGGGATCAAATAAGTGTTTAGGGGACTCCGAAACGTGTATTCTAAGAGAAATTTGGTATCGAAATTTTTAGCGGAATGCAGTACCACTTGTGCCTACTATGTACGTAATAGAGAAAGTAAAAGTGAACACAGTCATGCAGTGTCATGAACAATATCTTCATTTCTTCACTAGTTACTTGCAATCCACTTAAATGACTTGAAAATCTTGCAGCGCGGCATTACCTTCAGTTGCGAGTGTGTTCTTAGACTTACACTGAAAATCTGAAACGTTCACTTAACACAACTGCATTGTGATTATTTCTGAAATCTGTAAAGTCTAAACTGTTTCTCTCTCTTTGACATAACAAGTGACATTGGAAATTTGGGATAATTTTGCTGCATCCAACGTTTCTTCCAGCATTAAATTAATAGTTATTTATGGGGTTTGAGAGGTAATTTGAGGATTATTAGAGAGTAAGCACTTCAACTCCTGGGGCATTACACATCAAACCACGCAAGTCCAATAATTAATTCTATCCATTACAAATTAAAGATGGACTTGAATTTTTAAGTTTTTCTTTATCTTTATCGCGTCTTCTAAAGGGTAGAGAGTAATCCAAATAAAAGAAAATCCCCCAATCCTTTTAGACCTAATTCATGGTGACAACGATAGATGTGCCCAATTCCCTTTTTCTTTCTATTTATGGTCATGAAACAGTAATTGAAAGAAAAATTCTGAAAGAACGACGAATATTACTCCAAACTGATTGCAGAGCGTGCTACTTCGCCATTCGTTAACGCAAAAATATCATTGCAGTAAATTTTGTTATTTAAATATTTAAACGTTGTGTATGTTTTACTTACTTATTTACCTATTTATTCATTTATTTTTTTGTTATCTCCCGAGATAGAAATAACTGGAACGCACTCAATCCTCTTTGTTACGAGCCGCAAATGATACACAGCTCTTTGAATTTTTTAAATCTTTCCCTTCGCAGTATTCAACTGTTTCTACTCACAATGTAATGTTGGTAATGAGACGAAGCGTTTAGCTCGTAGTATTTGCAGTGTTCCCAACTAAACCTATTTTCGAGCCTTCTTTCACATTACTTCTTCTTCTAGGTCTCCTTTTTCTCCTTATTCGACCTTTTGACATACATATTTAAGCACAAATTAAGAGTATCATAATAACCTTTAGTTAGAATTGAAACATAAGGAGCAGTATTCAGAAGAAGAAATCTGAAAGCATATGGAATAGTACTCAAAACTAATTCTAGAGGGCGCTACTTCGCTATCCATAAACTAAACAAGCTCATAGCGGCAGGTTTTTATATTTACTTGATATTCGAAATTATTTCTGCGCTTTATTTTTAGGTTATGCAACATCATATACTTATTTATTATTTATCTGTTGTTTTTTGTTTATGGTCATGATGCTGTGATCAGAAGAAGCAACCTGGAGAAGCAGGGAGAAGTACTGAATAATAATTCCAGAGGGCGCTACCTCACAATTCCTACACAAAACAATATCATCGCCGTAAATTTTGATACTTAATTGATATTTCACATTTTGTTGTTGTTCATTGTTCACGCTATGCAACATTTTACTTCTTTCTATTTATTTGTTACCCCTGAAATGCAAATAAACGAAACAGAATCAGACGTCTTTGTACAACAACAAAGTGGTTCGAACCTCTTTGCGTTTTCTTTACTCTTTCTTTTCACGACCTTCAATTGTTTATTTTCATAATGCAATGCCGTCAATAAGACGAAGTGTTTAGCTTATAGAGTTCGCAGTGCCACAAACCAAACGACTTTGCTATAATTTTCATTCTGCTTCTTCTTTTTCCTGCCTATACTCTTTTAACATTCATATTTACAAAAACTGTCCTGACAATTTTAAGCACTAATGAAGGACATGAAACATTAATCATGAGAACATATCTTAAAGAATAACAAATATTACTTCAGATTTTCTAAAGGGCAACACTTCCTCAATTGTACATGAATCCAAATCATAACAGTAAACTCTGATATTTGAGACTTGACATTTTGGTTGCTGGCCATTGTTTATGCTATTATTTATTAATTCGTACAATTATACATTTATGGACTAATTTATTTATTTAATTATTTATTTACTCATTTAGTTACATATTTATTTCTATATTGAATTGTTTACTTAATATTTTATAATCAATGTATAATAAACAAAAAACTGGTACAACTAATATTGGCTCGTATTTAATATATGTTTGTAACAGTAAGATAAGGTGTTACAATCACACTATCTTCTCAACTCACTCATTCACGACCACTTGTCTCTCGTATTAAAATTATAACCTGTACGTTTACAGATGTACTTTCACGGAACATTCCGTTGTAGATATTGTTGCATACCAGGGTTGTAAGGGGGGGTTGAAAGACTTACAAACCTAATCTACAACTGGGGGTGTAGCTATAGGGATGGTAGAGCAAAATAAACCAAGTCAACCTAAACCGACTAACTCTATTTTAAGAAATCTAACAATTATACAGAGTACCCGCTGAGTCAAGAAGAGACCAGGGGCGCTTTGGTAATACTTGGTGACATAATTATTTAATATAATCTTACCGTTGGTGATGTGTCAGGTGTATAGCTGGGCTTGTCCGGAGATGTATAATGTGCTGAGTCCGGCGGGGGTTATGGTATTCGTAGACACCCTGTCAGATAAATACATCTGTTACCTCTCACAGGGACCGACACAGAGTCTCCTCTGACATCCCTGCGACGTTTCACACCGAGGGCAAACTCTACCAGGCTTAAATAGCGGTTCTACAAAAAGTCAATTCAGCGATTCCTACTAACTATTAATTTTGCATAATACCGTTTGCGTCATTCCGAGAATGTTTAGGTCAGCAGAATCAGTCTGGGTCACATGTGGATAATTTTCTTATGCCAACAATCTGCCAGTCAGCGGAATTTACGTTTGACATACATTTCTGTTAGAATCAATACATGTTACAGAATACCGAAATTTCCAAATCTAGCTCAGCTTATACACGCAACACATCCCCTTCGTCTAGATTTTGCTGCCTCAGCAAATCCAAACGACTGGTAACAAGATTTTTACATACATAAAATAATAATTTATACTTACATAGGCAATAGAGCATACAAACATTTACATGTACATTTTTTTTGAAAAGTCATAATTGTAACACCTGAAAAAGAAAATCAGAGGACATGAAAATGGGAATGAGTTGATGCGGGTTGGTTTCGAAGTATCCCACGCTGA
Organism: Mantis religiosa; assembly: GCA_030765055.1. Taxonomy (NCBI): domain Eukaryota; kingdom Metazoa; phylum Arthropoda; class Insecta; order Mantodea; family Mantidae; genus Mantis; species Mantis religiosa. Next base: position 885,881 of record JAUKNK010000232.1, on the reverse strand, counting down.
ATGAAGTCCACAGTTCCGTGGAAACACACTGTTCCACCACTATGAGTTTATAGTTTTGGGAGACACTTCACAATACTTGGTCACTGAAGGGTTAAAATTGATACTTCAAGTTTGTCTAACAAGGCCCTAGCTGTCACAAGTAATGTAAAATTCAAAGAGAGAACAGTTTAATGTGCTTCCTGCTCCAGTTTGATGGTCTGTACTTAGTCTTTTAAAACAGGGAAGCTGATAAAGAACCTCGGTTGTGGCTTGCTGTTTATATGATATCGTGTTCAAGCGTACGGTGCTCTTTGGTATTGCTTGGAAAAGTCTGTACTAAAGAGCCGATGAAAAGTTCGAAAGTGGAGTATACTGTTTTTTATAGAATAGTGCACTTAGCTTACACTCGCCTACCTCAGCTGGGTCTGAGTTCTTGCAGGTGAGAACACGAACGAGTGACTTATAAGATATTGTATTTGAGCCACTGTAAAAGTTTGCTGGGTAGAGTTGCTTTGGCTTTTACCCAGGGTTTCACAGCGAAAGCCATGAGTCCATGAAGTTGAGGAGATCCTCTGGAAAGATTAAGTGCCTTTCCAGACGCGAGGAGTCTTGGTTGCCACTCCTGATGTGATACTTGGTCATCTGGGGTGCTTTGGTTCTCCCAGGAAAGAGTAACTGCTAGGGACCCAGGTGTCTCCTCTGCTTTCTCCTAATGGTGATGGTTTCCTGATGCTTCGACGTGTTTGTTCATCCATGCCGCAACAGAAAAACAAATGATCCAGAGGTAGGATTGATGCACAAGAATATTTCCATGGGGTGAGGATGGGTTAAAGTTCACGGGAATGTAATTAAATGAAAGGGATTTTCAGGTATCACTTCACCGAATGAATATTTCTTATATCTATTTACAAATTATGGTTATATAATTAACATAAATGGAACATGTATGGAATTTATTTGGAACCATTTTTAGAGGTAGAAGGAGAAAAGAAAATTGGTTAAAGTTTATAGAGTAAACAAAAATGAAATTTTATGTTTGCCTTATGGCTGAATAACATAAGTAAATAACCTATGGAAACTGCATAGATGTTCCACTTAAGTATGCTTGTTCACACATTAGTGATAAACTTGAAATAAATTACAAGTATTCTTCATAAAATCATTATACAATTGAATTATACATAATTAGTAGTAATAATGATAACAATTTAGCTAAAGAAAAATGGAGTTCTTTTAAAGAATAGTACTTGTTATAAATTATAGGGCATTATTTACAAAAATCATGTCTAATGACTTGCCATAATAGCATCTATATACTGGATTAGACCTACGCCTAACAAATGTCTACTGTTGTCATAACATCAGTGAAATATCAGAGTTAACCATGTCTTTCTATTTTGTTACAATAAATCTTGATGATACTGGAGTAATTGTTTCTAGAGTTACATAACATACCTTCATAATGCACGGTAATTGAGGTCACATTGATACAATCATCTTACAATCTATAAGGGTATCCTATGACTTTATCTTTTTACTTAAATATAGCAAAAGTAACTCTGACATTTGCTGGTTTAGTACTGATTGTTTAAACAAGAGGTATAATGTTTTTCTTCTTTTCGCAAAAAAAAGTGTGATCAAAGATATCGATAAACAATATCGATCTTATTATCTGGAGATATGATGTACTCTACTGTCACTGGATTGTTAAAAACAAGTGTTAAATTACAGTGCATTGGGTTGTCTTATAAATGAAATGTTAATTGACAATAATTAAGTCTTCTCTTGTTTATCAATCCCCAACAAATTTAGGCATGCTTTTATAGCATGGTAATTATGAGTGATAGCAACAGAAAGGGAGGGGGTTTGTAGGTTGTAGATCTCATCGTACTGTGACCTGTAAACAGAACTTGATATAACGATTAGTTTAATCTTGGTCATTGGTCATGTCTCAGATCCATAATGAATATTGTCAAAGGATGTATTTGAGTTATGTGCTGCCCACGAAATAAAAGTTCAATATATGAGAGAGAAACTGACTGGTGTAAGAGGAAGTACACTTAGAATAGCATACCACGATAATTACATCAAGTTGATCAGTCTGCTTTGATAGACAAATATAAGTCATGGGTTTCTTTATCAATACTTAAAGGTGAATTGGGAAACATCTGAATTCTATGACTTAGAACCTTAGGTAACACCTTAGTTAAAAAATTCTGTGCCTTTCTTTTCACATGATTTGAGTCGTTTATTGAGTTTGCTCTTCAATCATCATAGCTAATACAATTTCTTATATGGTCTTAGGATTTGTGGTTATCTCTATCCAGTTACACTAATCACAATCATACTTTATTATAAGGTAATGAAGGGGGGCCCTTTCCTCCATAGCACAAAACTTCACATACATACTGCGCAGTCATCACTCATACTTAAACATTAATGCTATTTTGTCTTCACAACTTCTTTACTTAAACTGATCAGTAATTATATAGCTTGGCAATATTTATAGGGAAAATCACTTGCGCGAAAGAATCCTTTTATATTATAACAGCTTTACCTATATCAAATCAACATGAGAGGTATACACAACCTAAGGGTCTCGCGAACACCAAAGGATGTACCCTCTGTCGCTCATACAAAAAAACTCTTATAGCTTGAAAGCTTGAAACTTGAAGATACCATGGTATATGCATACATATTCACTAAAACTGTCTCCGAAAATCTTGCGATGGATTCGGAACAGAACACATTACTAGTAGAATCCATAAACACTTAAAATAGCCTATAAGAACGCCTCGCGGTTGTTCTTAAGGTCAAAGGGTACTACAAGCATACATTATCTTAACAAATCCTAAGCATTTGGTTACAATGATCATAACTGATAACTTTTAAGCGCAGAGAATATAAGGTCACATTGAATTGATTTATAATAAAAAAGTGTACCACTGATATATTTTAAAAGCATGGAGGGGAATAACATAAGATAAGCGTATTAAAGCTTGAAATTGCAGTTTGAATTTTTATTAAGACTATAATAAGAAAGGTTACAATTTCATAACATTCTTAGCAGCGAAGAAATTCGTACCGTGTACAAAGGATATTTTACTTGTCACACGTGTGATTTTGCTGTTTCATATGTAATCTGACTCGCTATGTCAGCGGTTTCAAAGCCTACTCTGCGAGAACTTCCGGCGTAAGCATGTTAGGAAAAGAAATAGCTTGGAAAACTAAGAAGTTTACGGGAAGTACCGTTTGAATATCTTTCCAACTCAAAGTAAAAAAAAAAAAACAAATTCTTCTAGAAAAGAAAACGAATCGTTTCGAACGGGAGAACCTTTCATGTTATAAACGGTAAAAAGCGGGAATGCGTTTTAAAGGAAATTAGGAAGAGACTGTGGAGAATTAAACCTGTGTAAAAATAATGTCATTTGAGGGGGTTATTTTCGTGAAATGACTGGACGTAATCGGTAATACGCCACTGCGCCAAATAACCTGGCTTATGCAAGCTTCCTCTTTAAGCAGCGATAATTTATTTTTAACATTGAGACATAAACATTGCCTAACAATAATTAGTTATTGATATCAGGTAGATTCACGGACAGTAAAAAAGAATGTACTAAGTCCATTGTCTTGGTCATGTTAGGTTGCTAAGAATTATACTCGTCGCACCGGACGTGCTAAGCTGATCTGTGCAGAAGACGGTGCGGAAATAAACAAATCAGCGATATCACACAGATAGACGCTGATACAAAGAATTAATGTCATTACGTTTTGCACTGTCTGTCTTGAATGTAGTGAATAAATAATCTTTTATGCGTCCCGTAATTAGTTAAAATTTTATACGGAAAAGTCGTTAAATAGGTAATGCCAAAAAGAAATATAAATGTGTTATTTGAAAGGAAATGGGTGGAAATTATAGTTGTTTGGGTATCGTGAATGTGATCTAAAGCAAAAGATAGAAGTGTATAATCGAAATAAGCAGGTGTTCGGAAAACGTATGAAGGTGCGAGTTTATAGATGGATTAGCTGTTAGCCGTGAGAAAGGTGAGTAAAACAAATTGAAACAAATATATAATTTGCACTGAAGCTTCAAATTGAAATAGAATCGTCACTAATTAATTAAGTGTGTTTTAGAGAAGGTTGAATATTATTTTGGGTTTGGAGAGATTATATTAGCAAAAACAAGCAATATAATATGCTAAATACGGAGTATTATTTTGTTTGTAGCGAAATTAAAATTTTGAAGCCGGGTGTGTCATCATCGGTGACTTTATGAACTTCGCATATTCATGAACAGTGTTTAATATTATCTAATTAGCTGTGAATACGAAGGCGTAAGAAGAGTCATTGTTTACTTCAAATGGAATGGACATTGGACTGAAAGGAAATTATGTTAACATCACATGTAATTGTATTTTGAAAATTTTATCATGAAGGCTTAAAGTTGGTGTTATTAAAATAATACATTTAGAGTTGAGGATTTTTAAGAACTGGAAAGAAACTTGAAAATATTCTAGTGTTGTCTCTAGGAGTTATAATTAATAATCTTTAATCGTAGTACAAATATAGCTGAAAATTAGTGAGGTTATTATTTTAATTTGATCATGCTTGGATTGTTTGTTTCTTCGGTTATTGGTTCGCGTCAATGTTTTAGTAAGGGTTATGAAGTGTGTATGTGCCTTTGTTTTCCAGGATATATTTTAAGCACAAAAAATTATGTGGATTGTTAGGAATTTAAGAAATTCAGATTAATAATAAGATCATCTTATTGAATGAGACTTCATCTAAAATATTGCAAACGTAGTGGAAAACCATATTGGATTTGTTGTGGTAAACTATCTAGGAGAAAGAAAATAGGAAAAAAAAACATTTGAACACATTGGAGGGGAGAAAGGTAGAGATAGACAGACCTGGAAACATTTGTTTGTTCCTTTTTTTCGGTTTGCTTCCATTCTTAATCATATAGGGAGTAATACTGCATGCTCAATCTTAAAGTAATTGTAATGAAATTGTGACAGGTACTCTATAACTAAATATATCAATAAATTATCAAGGTGCATAATAGGGATGTAGTCTTGATACGTGTATGATACTATCATATTTCTTTCGTCCAGTAACATTTTTAATGCGGTAGTTTACGGCACTTGTTTGTTCCACAATGCGAAATGGTCCATGATACCGATGAAGCAATTTGGTCGTTTTGCCTTTCATTCTCGTTGGGGTGAATACTTTCACTAATTGTCCGGGTTGAAATTTAATGGTGCGTCTTTTTCTGTCAAATATTTTTTTGTACTTAATTTGTTTTTGCCTGATCCTTTCCTTAGCTAGTTGACGAGCTATCTGAATGTGCTTTTGTGTAGTTTGGACAAAGGGGTTGTCCGTGGTGTATTTTAGTTGAACTTCGTTGGGAAGGGTGGAATTACGTCCATACAAGAGGAAGAAGGGTGATTTTCCTGTAGTTTCCTGTTAACTCGTATTATATGCAAAAATGACATGCGGGAGTGCGGTGTCCCAATCCGTCTGGTCAGTTGACACGTAATGTGATACCATATTGATTACAGTCTGGTTAGCACGTTCTGTAAGTCCATTGCAGGCTGGGTGATAGGCTGTGGTAAATGACGGGTGCACGCCCATGATCTTTAAAAGGTGTTTCATTACATCACTTAGAAATACAGTACCTCTGTCCGATAAGAGCTCTGCAGGGGAACCGTGCCGACAGATAATTTGCTCTAACACAAATTTAGCTACGTGCTCTACAGAACCTTTAGGAATAGCACGAGCTTCTACCCATTTTGTAAAGTATTCAGTTGCTAGAACAATCATAGTGTTACCCTGCTTGGAACGATGAATCGGACCGATGAGGTCAATGCCAAAGCGTTCTGCGACATTATTAACGGGAATTGGCTGTATAAGACCAGCTGGTTTAACATTTGTCAGTCCTTTTCGCCCTTGGCAAGATTGACATGTGCGGACGTATTTTTCAAAGTCTTTCTTCATCCCAAGCCAGTAATATCTGGAATTGATTTTTGTAAAGGTTTTCTGGAATCCCATGTGTCCTGACAGAGGATCTGAGTGACACGACATTACAATTTCGTGTTTCAGCTGATCAGGGATGACCAAAAAGTGCAAAGGCCCTGAACTTCCTGCATTTTTGCGGTACAGGACTCCTGATTGTAAAGTATAGGTTTTCGCCTGTCGTTGTAACCTAGGTGAGCCGGATTGGGGATTTTCCAACGTAGTTATTAGGGGTAGCAGCTTGGGGTCAGCTCTTTGTTCATTTGTTACTTGAACTGGTGTTAATAGACAAGTTGGCAAGTCGTCCAATTGTACCACTAAATAGGGGTTGGGTTTATCCACTGGAAAAGGGGAAAGAGCATGTGTGTCCGTGTGTATTGCACCTGATTTATAAATGATGGAATAATCATATTCCTGGAGTTTTAAAGCCCAGCGTGCTAGTCTTCCTGTGATGTCTTTTAAATTACGAAGATAGCAAAGGGAATGATGATCACTTACAACATTGTCGGGGAAACCATAAATATATGATCTAAAATGTGTTAGGCCGTATACTATCGCTAGCAATTCTAGTTCCGAGATACTGTAATTTTTTCATGCTTGTTTAAAGAACGTGAACAGTAAGCAATTGGATGCAATTCGCCATCTATGCGTTGCAGTAGAGCGCAACCAATTCCTGACGTAGAGGCATCAGTATGAATTTCTGAATAGGCTCCTGGTTGGTAGTGAGCTAATACTGGGGCAGTTGTTAGTAACTGTTTTAATTTATCGAATGAGTCTTGTTGCGTTGCTGTCCACTCAAAATGTTTGTTTTTCCGAGTTATTTTATGAAGTGGTGAAGCAATAGAAGCGAAATTCGGGACAAAACGTCTATAGAAGCTAAATAAACCAAGCACTTTTCTAACGTCACGAGTAGTCTTAGGAACTGGCAAATTTTGAATATCTCGTAATTTATCATTGTCTGGTTCTATACCCTTAGCGGATACTTCAAAGCCTAATAATTTTATTTTTGACATACCAAAAAAACATTTTTCTGGGTTTAGTTTGAAGTTATGTTTACATAGTTGACGAAAGACTTCTTCTAAGTTTGTTAATAATTCATGAAATGTTGGAGCGAAAACAACAATGTCATCTAAATAGACTAAAGCTTTTTTATAACAAAGATCACCCAACAATTTACCAGAAATTTCTGAGAAAAACCTAGGGGCATTAGCAAGTCCAAAGCTTAGTCTGTTAAACTCATATTGGGAAGAACTTGTAACGAAGCTTGTATACTTCTTGCTTTTCTCATCAATAGGAACTTGAAAATATGCGCTTAACAAATCCAAACTGCAATACCATTTTGAGTTGCCTAAGTAACTAAGCAAATCATCTATGAGGGGTAAGGAGTAGGAAGTTGTTTTTGTAACTGCATTAAGCTTCCGATAATATATACAGAATCTCATTTCACCACTGTTCTTTTTAACTAAGACCACGGGTGAACTCCAGGGACTATGGGATCCGCGAATAATCCCGGCATCTAGCATTTCTTTAATTTGGGAATCTATGATTTCTCTATGTGCATGAGATACACGATATGGTTTTTGTTTTATGGGTGTTTCATCTGTGACTTCTATTTTAAATTCTCCTATATCTGTTTGGCCTAATTCTTGCAATTTTGTAGCAAATGCGAACCGGTATTTCTGTAATAAACTAGTCATTTGAGATTTCTGTTCGAAAGTGAGTTGTGAATTAATGTTAAATTTAGCGTTTTTAAGCTCGATGGGTTGGGAATCTGTAGAAGACCAATTAGAAGCCTGTATAAGGGCTACTTCATAAGCATTGGCAAGGGTTGTTCTAGCAAAAATAACTTTTGGTTCAGCAGTATTGTTATGTACTGGTAGTGAACATTGTCCTGCATTATCAAATAAGTAAATTCTCCTATATCTGTTTGGCCTAATTCTTGCAATTTTGTAGCATATGCGAACCGGTATTTCTGTAATAAACTAGTCATTTGAGATTTCTGTTCGAAAGTGAGTTGTGAATTAATGTTAAATTTAGCGTTTTTAAGCTCGATGGGTTGGGAATCTGTAGAAGACCAATTAGAAGCCTGTATAAGGGCTACTTCATAAGCATTGGCAAGGGTTGTTCTAGCAAAAATAACTTTTGGTTCAGCAGTATTGTTATGTACTGGTAGTGAACATTGTCCTGCATTATCAAATAAGATAGGTGAAATTTGTAAACATTTCTTTTGCATAATCGAGTCTCTGGGTTCTAATAAAATTTGTCCGGTTTATCAAGATTAATTTTTACTGGTACGTTCATGGAAGTGAAAGGAGGTATACGAGTGTCCTGTGTACAATATGCCTTAGGTACAGTGTCAGGGTCCTGTTCTGGTTCAATTGTAATTTGAGCCAAGTGACAGTTTTGTTTCTCGCCACAGTGTATATTTACTGTGCTATCGTCAGATGAGTTATATCGTAAGAAGCTAAATTAATAAGAGCTTGATATTTGTTTAAAAAGTCCATTCCTAACAGAAGGTCGTGAGCGAACTCTCGTGCCACTAGTAATTCTTCTGTAAATTGTACTCCTGCAAGTTTAAACTGAAACTGGTTCGAATGACCAACGTCTAGTAATTTGTTGTCTGCTGTGCGAAGGAGCAAACTATTAGATATTGGAAATACGAGTGACGTTACGAAACGTTCATGCACTATGCTAACGGCACTGCCGGTGTCAAACAATATACTAATCACTTGGTTGTTAGCTGCAATACCCTGAGTCGTAAGTACATTCATAGGCCGAATATGTGCAATTGTAAAATCTGGAACATTAGCTGCTATGGGCGCCACAGAGTTTTCTTCTGTGGCGTCCCTTGTCCGTTTGGGTGACTTTGCTTAAGTCTGCAGTTTATCGCTGTATGACCTTGTCGGTGGCATGCAAAGCACACAGGACGTCCATCAGCTGTTCTACTTTTTGTTTGCCGGCGCGTGGCCGGAAAACCGACACACATGCCGATTGCAGGTCTGAAGACACGTGCAGGGGTCGTTGTGGATCCGTCCGATGTGGCTAACACTTTTGGCAGCGCTTTCGCTCAAGTGTCCAGCTCGGATAATTACGCGCCTGAGTTCCTGTCCATTAAGGCTCAGGTCGAAGCTCAAGCTCTCTGCTTTCATTCCAGAAATAGTGAAGATTACAACCGCCTCTTCACTATGGCAGAGTTGGAACACGCCCTTTCAGCTTCGCGACTATCTGCACCAGGCCCGGACGGAATCCACATGCAAATGCTGCAACAGCTCTCCCCTGAGGGCAAGACCTTCCTGCTGGAGGTCTATAATCGGATATGGGTGGAAGGGAGTTTCCCCGAACGGTGGCGAGAAGCCACCATAATACCCATACTGAAGCCCGGAAAGGACCGGCATCTCTCTTCCAGCTACCGCCCTATTTCTCTCACAAGTTGTACATGCAAGGTGCTGGAACGCATGATTAACGGACGGTTAATGTGGTGGCTGGAACGACATCACCTTCTAACCAACATCCAATGCGGTTTCCGCCGACGCCGTTCAACAGTGGACCACCTTGTGTCGCTCTCGACACAAATAATGAACGGCTTCCTTAAGAAGTGCCAAACCATCGGGATATTTTTTGACTTAGAGCGGGCTTATGATACCTGTTGGCGTGAAGGAATACTACGCACTCTGCACTCCTGGAACATTCGTGGTCGCCTGCCAGTTTTTGTTCAGGAGTTCCTGAAGGACCGCTCCTTCCGAGTAAGGGTCAGCTCGGTTTATTCTACTCCTTTTATTCAGGAGAATGGAGTACCCCAGGGTTCGGTACTTAGTGTCACGCTATTTGCCATCGCTATCAACTCCATCTCGCAATGCGTTCCTCCAGGAGTCTCGTCCTGCTTATTCGTAGACGACTTTGCGGTCTACTGTACCTCCCAGCGAACACCGTTTCTGGAGCGCCGTTTACAGCGATGCTTGGATAATCTTTTCGATTGGAGCTTAAGAAACGGTTTTCGTTTCTCAGCTGAGAAAAGCATTTGCGTGAACTTCTGGCGCCATCGGAGTCGATTACCACCTACGCTCCGATTGGGACCTCATAAACTACCGTTTGCAGACGAGACGAGATTCCTTGGTTTGGTGCTTGATAGAAAGCTCAGCTGGTCCTCGCATATAATACAACTGAAGGCCAGCTGTGACCGTTCCCTAAATATCCTGCGGGTACTCAGTGGGAAGTCCTGGGGAGCCGACCGCACGGTGTTGCTACGACTCTACCGCAGTCTCATTCGCTCCAAGTTGGACTATGGTTGCATCTTATACGCCTCAGCACGTCCATCTGTGTTGAAAAAATTAGACGCAGTCCATAATCGTGGCATTCGTATTGCTATTGGGGCTTTTCCCACTAGCCCCGTCATAAGCCTGTATGCCGAAGCTGCAGAACCGCCTCTGCAGCGCCGGCGTGATATTTTACTAGGGAATTATGGCTGTGGTCTACATTGCATGCCAAAGCATCCATCGTTTGTTCCTTTTTTCAACACCTCACAAGACGACCGTTATAGGAACACCTCCCGTTTTCCAAAGCCACCTGGTTTTCGTTTTCGGGAGCTTATTACAAGGCTTCACCTCCATCTGCCTAAAATGTTCCTTAAGGGCGAGAGAGTGTACCCACCCTGGCTACGTGAATTTTCCCACGTGGATCTGGGCATGACACGGTGCAAGAAGTCACTGATGGCTCCCAGTAGTATACGTACGTGTTTCCTAGAATTTTTATCCCGTTTTAACGATCGGGTTTTAATTTATTCTGATGGCTCCAAGAGCCCAGGTGTAGGGTGTGCGTTTGTCTGTGGAACCGAACCCTATACATTCGGTTTCCACAGCTGCACCTCAATTTTTAGTGCTGAAATTTATGCGATCTACCGAGCCGTTTTATATGTACGACACCAGATAGGCGACTGCGTTATTTTTAGTGATTCCCTGAGTGCACTCCAAAGCCTTCGGCAGCTGTACAGCTACCATCCCATTGTACAGCGAACCCAGGACGCCCTCCACGTTTTAGACACCTCGGGTGTTAGCGTGGTATGTGCATGGGTGCCTGGACACGTTGGCTTACCAGGGAATGAACTGGCGGATTCGGCGGCGAAGTCGGCTGTCATTCAGCCAAAGACCAGCGTACCCTTCGTCTCTTCGGAGGACTTCCGTTTTGTGATGCGGATAGCCGTGTTGTCCTCCTGGCGCGCAGAGTGGTCCGCTCTACGCGGAAATAAGCTCCGCTCTGTGAAGGACGACCCAGTGTGTTGGGTAACCTCTTGCCGTCCATCCCGTCGAGAAGAAGTGCACTTGGCTCGGTTGCGCATAGGCCACTGTTTCTTTACGCATTCTTATCGTTTTAACAAGGACCTCGCTCCAGTTTGCCCGCTTTGCGGGGATGCCCTCTCTGTCCGCCATGTTTTAATTAGCTGCTCTAACCTGGCTCGCCTTCGCCGGTCCCTCCAGCTGCCGGCTAGCTTGCCAGAGGTATTGGCGGACGACCAAAAAGCTGTGGCCAAAGTTTTTAAGTTCTTTTATACTCTCAATTTTAGAATTTAGCTTTTAACTTTCTATCCATTTTAACTGTCGAATGTTTTTAAGCATGTTTTAGTTTTGACGAACGAAGTGTGTGTTTTATTTAGGCTGGACACCACTTGGTTGTTTTAATCTAGTCTTGTCATGATTAGCTTTTTAGGGGCGCTGATGACCGCGCTGTTGAGCGCCCTAAACCACCATCATCATCATCTGTTTGTTTGCCAGCTGATATTTTGTTTAGCATTAGGGGGTCTCCCAGAAAAATTAGTTCCGCGTTTTTTGTAAAAACCACGTGTAAAGTGATTGCTAAAGTTAGTACCGCAAACGTGTCCACGAGGTGATGTACCATGTCTGTCATTGTGTGAAAATTGAAGTCTTTGTATTTGTTTTTGTAATGTTTGTACGGCTTCAGTGAACGTGTCAATGGGGTCAGATGCATTGGCATCGTTAATGGCTGATACAGGTCTCGATGTTGGTCTCTGCATTAAGTCTACACGTTGTCCTGCCAGATATCTAGCTGTTTCTATCCTGCGGACAAATGTGATTAGGTCGTTTACAGTCTGTGGGTTTGCAGGGAGCACTTGCTCCAGTAAGGATGGTTTAAGCCCGCGGGTAACATGACGTAAGCGTTCTCTCTCTGTCATAATGGGGTTCACTTGATCACATAGGGCTAGAACATCATAGATATATTGTTCTGTAGGCTCGACCAAATCTTGCATTCTTTGCCTAAGCCGACATTCTATGACATCTTCGTATGCTGCTGGCACAAACGCTTGTTGTAAGGCGGATTTTAAGTCTGTCCAGGTATATTGTGTATGTCGGGGAGCAAATGTTTTAAACCAAGTGGCTGCAGAGCCACGTAAATAACATGGTAAATATTGTGTTTTTCCATGGTCATTCCACCCATTAGCTGTGGCAACTGTGTCGAAATTGTAGAGGTAAGAAAAAATGTCTTGTCCTAGTCTGCCTTCAAACACACCAGGGTCAATAAATGGTCGTGCATACGGCATCATTGATAATCTGGAAGGCTTAGTGTTTATGTCTTCCCGGATTGAGGGGTCGACTGAGGGTACTGAAGTGGTCATGGTGGCGTCGTCCAACGATGAAGTAGAGGGTGAATTTGAAAGGGTGGGGGAGGTTTGTAATTTCGAGGAAGATTCAGTCAAGTCTCCTACGCTTAAACTTCTTCGTTTGTCTGGGATGTATGAAACAGGTGATAATTTACGAACTCGGCGGGAGGTTCTAACTGTCACTTTGTGCATAGATCTCCAAGGTTCTAGAACATCAGGGGGAAAATATTTAATGTCGTCAGAGGTAAGGCTATGAGTTGAAACTAACTTATTAAAAGAGAATTGCTGGTCCGGTGTGAGTTTACAAATTTGCTGAGTTGTGGTTCTATTATTTGTGACCTGGGACGTTAAGTCAATATAGGAGTAATTAGACAATAACTTAGGAGTGCTTACAAAAGCCAATGAAATCAGCCCACAGCACAAAACATCAAATACACACAACACATATGCCAATATAAAACATCCAGTCATTACAACAACACAAGAAAATGCAAAAGCAATAAACCTGAAAAAAACTATGTATTAATAATCTGTATTCATAACACAAAAAGATTGCATCATTATCACAATTTCAACCTGTAATCAATGAACAAACAGAACTAAATTTCTAATCTTTGAGTTTGCAAAGAAAGAAAAAAAAGTTATTCAAGTTAGAAAACATAAAAATGGTGTTTGACATTATTTATTATGTCTGCTATTGGAAAATCTATATGTGACAAAATTATAATTACAAAAATTATTTGTGAATTACAATACTTTACTTATAATAAAACTTATTTCACACTTGTAAAATAATCTAAAATCCGTTAGGGTGGGTTGGGAGGGTAGTTAAGATACTATTATGATTAAACTTGAAAATAATATATTTAATAAAAGTAGCAATAAAATTTAAGCAAACTTAAGAGAATTTGAGGTATTAAAATCGTTATTTAACAATTGCAAAATTGAACATCCTGGTACTCTGCCATACTATTACATGAAGATAGGGGAGTTGATAGGAATTACGAGAGGTACCAAGGTATAGGATTCGAAACCCGGGGCCGCGACCACATGCTGTGTGAAGGTAGGGATGTTGAGAGGACTTATAAGGGGTTCAGAGGTACAGGGATCGAAACCATATTTCTGACCTTAAGGGTGGTAGAAACCGGCAGCCTCCGCCACATGTTGCATACCAGGGTTGTAAGGGGGGATTGAAAGACTTACAAACCTAATCTACAACTGGGGGTGTAGCTATAGGGATGGTAGAGCAAAATAAACCATCAAAAAGTTAATCTAAACCGACTAACTCTATTTTAAGAAATCTAATAATTATACAGAGTACCCGCTGAGCCTAGAAAAGACCAGGGGTGCTTTGGTAATACTTGGTGACATAATTATTTAATATAATCTTACCGTTGGTGATGTGTCAGGTGTATAGCTGGGCTTGTCCGGAGATGTATAATCTGCTGAGTCCGGCGGGGGTTATGGTATTCGTAGACACCCTGTCAGATAAATACTTCTGTTAACTCTCACAGGGACCGACACAGAGTCTCCTCTGACATCCCTGCGACGTTTCACACCGAGGGCTAACTCTACCAGGCTTAAATAGCGGTTCTACAAAAAGTCAATTCAGCGATTCCTACTAACTATTAATTTTGCATAATACCGTTTGCGTCATTCCGAGAATGTTTAGGTCAGCAGAATCAGTCTGGGTAACATGTGGATAATTTTCTTATGCCAACAATCTGCCAGTCAGCGGAATTTACGTTTGACATACATTTCTGTTAGAATCAATACATGTTACAGAATACCGAAATTTCCAAATCTAGCTCAGCTTATAAACGCAACAATATAATTTGTATATAGCCTGAATGTTCGAAATGTTGGCCAACTTATGTCGTGTTTCAGACATCATGCTTATCCTATGAAACTATCAGAAGAACAAGAAAGGGAAAAAACGTTTCTGAAGTTTAACATTCTTGGAAAATTGAAAATAAAAGCCAGTAGGTTGTGCCTTCCGCCAAAATGAAACTGTAGTTCCATATTTATCATATTATTTAACTGTTTTAAAGATATAAATTTTTCAGAAAAGCCTCGTTTATAGACGATAGTTTCGGAACACAGAGACCTGTTGCCACCTAAAGGCCGAAGACTTCTTGGGGCGTAAACATCCTTAGCATGTCACCCTTCGGGAGGGAAGTAAAGCCGGCAGTCTCTTCTCCGTAGATCTAAGACAAATAAAATACCCTCAAGACGCTGCCAAAATAGATTAGGATGCTGGGAACCACTGCGGCCAAAAATTAAAATATGCGTTCAAATCCAAGTCATGGCATTCAATTTTTCAGCTTACTCTAATTAAAAGCATCCATATCCCGGAGTAATGAATTTAAAAGGATTAATTCTCTAATAATTACTTTCTCAATATAAAATTTAACATAAAGTGTATAATGATAAATATCCTGGTATTTACGATATGACTTAACGTTGGAGGACGTAAATTACAAAAAAAATCCTCTTATTTGGGTAGTTACAATAGTAAGTCGCCACAAAAGTGTATCTCGACTATGAGAGCTTTAAGTGGTTTACCGGGAAAATATAATGAGTCAATTTGAGGGATTAGTGTCGCGTCGGCATGTTGAGCATGGTAGGTCAAGTGGTTACAGCGACTGCACGGATGCGAGGAGATCCGTTGTTCAAATCCCGGCCTCGGAATTCAATTTTTCAGTTGACTCTAATTAAAACATTCATAGGCCGCAATAATGTTTTTAAAAGGATGGATTCTGTAAGATTAACTTCCTCAATATAAAATGTAACTGGGAATAGCTCGAAAGTTGTTCATAACACAAATCAGAAGATATAATTGATACAAACTGTGCGTTCTAAAGAGATATATGCCTTTGTTTATTAAGGTTTTTGTCCATCTGTAACTTTTTACAAGTTATAAGTATAAATTTAACTAAGAATAAATTGGACTAATGTGGCATTCCCTAAAACTGAGAACACGCTTGTGCTGTGTCATGAAATATGTTGAAAATATTTCTTCAGAAAACTAAGAGATAAGTATTTGAAAAACTAAACATTTTCCAAAATTATTACACGTAAAGTGTTATAAGGAGACGTTTGATTTTGGCCTTAAATATCAAGTTTGGTATTTAACTGAATTTTCGTTTTCTAGCTATAATGCTCAGAGGTTAGATTTTTCAATTACGTCTTCTCTGGATTAGTTTAATGGTACATGCGTTGGGGCATCAAACTAACCCAGTTCCTTTAAGCTCTGATTCGCCATTGATATTATTACTTTCAATGGCAATTAATTGAAATACTTTAGCATATAATTGCAGTTCAAAATTCTCAAATGAATTAATATCTCACACTGCCCTAGTTTATGCTTATTTCAATAGTCAATCGCAGTCACCTGTTTCCTAACGTCTGTGTTTCACAATCGTAACCTACAGCGTTAAAATCTCGTGAGCCTAAGAATTCTACTGTATGTGTCTGTCGAACATGATATTCCTTAATATGCAAGTAAATGTCACAGAAAAAGTTTTCATTTGTATTTATAAACATTATAAATCTAAAAATTTATAATACAAGCGAAAGGGCTGCCATGTATTGCTTTAATGCGGACACATTGCCCTCTATCGGTAGGCTGGAGGACCCCGATCTAGGCTCACCTAATGTAATGCGATGTGTTGGAACGCAGCAATTGTTTTGCTTACCTAAGTAGATAGTAGACCACCAAAGCTGGTTTATACGGTAGGTAGCATTAACAGAATTTGGAAAGTGTATGAGAGAGCATAAAATTGTTCGTCCTTGTTTCATGTCCTTTTTGTGTCAATATTATTTATCCGTTGTTAGGAACAACATGAGTCATTCGTACTTTACAAATATTAAATGACAAACTTCAACAAACATTTTCTGTCTCATTGTACAACAACACATTAGAAAATGTGGAGGGTAAGTAAATTATTATTTTGCATCATTTAAAAAATGAAACAAAAAAGAAAGTTGAAGTACGCTGTGATATTGGTTATGAAAAACAAACTTCGAATTGAATAACAGTATTTTCTATTAATTTGGGTAAAATAAATGCTCCCTGGCTTATCTGATTTTGCTTTGTTTTGTTAATTATTATAATTATCATTATTATAATTGTAATGATTATTATAATCATCATCATCATCATCATCATCATCATCATTATTATTATTATTATTATTATTATTATTATTATTATTATTATTATTATTATTATTATTATTATTATTATTATTATTATTATTATTATTATTATTATTATTATTATTATTATTATTATTATTATTATTATTATTATTATTATTACTATTCGGATATTGTATTCATTATTGTACTGCTTAACTAGTTCAGTATTTAATGCATATTTTTCAGTTAACTCCTAGTGACATACAGTTGTGCCTCAAATGATTAGGTCCATATATAATTATATAAATATTAAATATGTGATAATTATGTAAATATATTCCCCTACAGATCTTTTTTTTTGGTAATTTACGTCCTCCAGCGTTAGGTCACTTCGGACGGTGAATGAAATGGGTGAAATGATGCTCAAATGAGTCCAGGATCCATGGAGCTTAGATGGAGCTTAGTTACCCGACATTCGTCTTGAAGGATAAGGGAAAACCCCTGGAAAAAACCTTATCCAGGTAACTCACCCTGACCGAGATTCGAACTCGGGACCTCTTGAACGTGAGGCAGACATGCTAATACCACGCTACCGAGGCGGGCTATTTCCCTACAGATTAGTTTGCATAATCTACCGTAGGTATTGACGCACGCTATATCTATGACGTATTAACTTTAATATGTCATATTGTCATATTTCAACAGCGACTATCACCCAAGTATACAGGGAGATCAGCACCCAGTAACACAGAGGTAAACATAACAGTAGAAATACCGCAAGTTCTGAAAGTTTCCCATTTCTCTGCCTCTAGAACATTCTTGAAATCTCATCAAGATCATACAGACAATAAGATAATAAAGTTAAGTCAGCTCTTGTGTTTCATTCCCAATCGGTGTCTTTCCAATGTCGTATGTATTTGATTACGCCGTGCGTCATTAACAAAATGAAAAGAAAAATGTGCATATTAAATCCTTTAAAGGCTTGTCGCTCTGTGATCCTTTGACATTCTGTTCTTTTTACATGACCAGAGCATAAAACACACACACACACACACACACACACACACACACACACACACACACACATACACACACACTCACACTTGGACATTAAAGGACACATGCGGATACCTAGAAATTTACAAGTACCATTTTCTTAAAAGAAGACCTTTTTATTTACTGGACATCACAACTCACTAAAATTACTATGTCGAAGTTGTGGGTAGGGAGCCTTACCTTCTTTACCTCTTATAGATACTCACTATTAAGTAATGCCTTTTTTTAAGAAAAAACAATTATTTGAAACGTGTTCTGAGAACCACGGTTGTTGAGAAGAGATCTAATAACTCGTATTTAAACAGATACAATAGAAGAATTAACAACTAGTTGTGGAATAGTCGACGATATCCTGGACGGCTAATAGAAAGACGACGCTCGAACAGCAAAGGAGGTGAAAGACTATTTCGTCACGCTACATATGTCTTCCCAACTTCGGAAACACCTCTACAACGAAGAAATCCTGTTCCAAGGTCTTCTTTTTCTTTTGAGTTTTAATAGTTATTCAAAAGTCATAGCTAATGACATTCTGAAAAAATCAAGAAGAACCTTTTACTTATCACGACAACACCATAAACTTCTGCTATCCAATGAAAATCCCTATTGCTATTTTTGACAACTTCTAAGTTTTCCAAAATTTGGCGTCGCATCCTTGGAAGATGTTCATCTTATATAACAGGTTTGTTTTCATTTTTGGGTTATGCTACCCACACTTCGCACAAATTCAAACTCACACACACAGAAGTCTACGAAAACAACTTTGAATTTTCAGGGAGGGCTCCCAGAAGAGCTTTGAATTCTCAACGGATTTTGTAAGACATTTTCCAACTTTTGACTTATAAAAACAGATCTTGTAAAAGAGCATGCATTATATAAATTTATTAAACCCACTAAAGGTATTTCATTTCTTCTTTATTTTGGTTTCAATTTTCGTATTATCGATGTACCTTAAAGGCGATAATCCACATTCCCATTTCTCCGGTAAACTCATAGGATGTCATATAGCTTAAAACATGCCATAATTTGATTAACTATACCAAAGTGGGCTACTAAACTATTTATGCATACGGATATATGTCATTTGGAAAATATGGAAGTATTTCATTTTCTGGACGATGGGATAAAAATGTAGTTTGATTATAATATTCAAAATAATACAAAAAACATACGTTGCACATGCGAAAATATTTTAGCTGTACAAGAGAAACGTTTCAGTTTAGAAACATCATACGCTCTAAACAGCCTTTCGCTGCTCACCATAGATGGCTCTACCTGTAATATCTTATAGTTGTCAAGCTGAATGATAATAACATTACAAAGCTTAGTATGAGAGGTAACCTGGTCCTTTAGTTTTGGTCTATATTTAAGTGTACTTCCCTTTCTGAAAGTCAAGGGTACGTAGAACTTATTCAAAACGTAACGTCAGAAATCTTATCAGGCTGAACCAATGTTGTTTCTTATACTTCACTATCCCCTGGGACATACTACTGACACTTGCCTCTTTGTTGTGGCACATAAGGTTCTTGCATATCACTGCTGTCCACTCTCGGTCTCTCTCTCTTTCTTTCTCTCTCTCTCTCTTTCTCTCTCTCTCACACACACACTTTATTTATAAATCTCCTTTGTAATTAAAGCAGCAAACGATGCATTTTTGGGTCATCACACTTTTGCCAACAATGAACCTCCTCATATTTTAAAACGCGTTAAGTTGTGGCCATACTTTCATAACCTTCTTAAAGACATACAGAATGGAAAAGTGCAACAGATGAAGCATCGTTACCATTAGGAAGTAAAACAACTTCTGAACAGAACCTTAATAAATCTATAAACAGCCTTCCGTCACCTGGGTTATGATAATTTCCTAGCTCACTTAATAAAACATTGATATCCCTACAGAAACATATATTATCTTCCATTGAAACATATTTTCCGAAGTTCTAAAGTGCCTATTTCTCAAATCATTAATTTTTTGTCCTAGATGCAATGACTTCCATTGTTGTAGTCTGCTTCCCAGAATATCAGATCTTCTTTTGAAAAATTTAAATGGCATGCAAAATTATTCAAATGTATTTGCTCTACAAAATGACAACCACTTTCAGAATTTTGTGTCTGAAAGTCACGATGTTTTGATGTAGAGACTTGGTTAAACTGTACAACATGTTTTAACCTGCATAAATAATGGTGTATGGCAAGGGTTGGCAAACTAAGACACGCGTCTTACCGGCTGGTACGCGAACTAATTTTGGATTATGTATATCCATAATACCTAAAAATTGAAAATGATGTGCCATTTTAAGGAATCTGCAAGTGCAGATGTACTGAAATCACATATTGTCTACGCGGAGGTAAATTTGATGATCAGTAGTGTTATTGGTAGCATTTCCTTGTGTAGTTTTTAATCAGGACCATGGATAATGTGCTGTTAGCGATAGTGCTGCCCGAGTTCCTAGTAAACACTTGTGCCGCTCGGAAAAGGTAGTTAGTAATAGATAGCGCACTGGAAGAAATATGTCGCTGCGGGAAGGAGGGTGCAAAATACTCTAAGGCCCTCTGGTACATGATATCAGCTTATTTGAAGACGAAATAAACTACCAAGCTACTTTGTTTATTTTTCTAAAGAAGACACAATACGTCTAAAAGAATACATTGTATGCCACGGGTTGGAGCAGGATTCCGCCATGATAATTATAAGTACTCTAAAGAAGTTTAAACAGTACGCTCCGATTAACATTATCATAGCATTTCCATTAATTTGCGACTAGCTTTTTTGAAATCAACGTAAACAGTTGCAACATTCACTTACTCATGAATCTAATTATGAAAACTTTTGGTATATGCTTCTTCTGCTCGCATGATTTTATCTGCCGCTTGGGAAACTTGCCTTACAACCTGCTATATGACAAAAGTGTAATTATTACAGAATGCAAACGTATTTTTTATTTTCATGCAGGAAAGTACATTTTTCGTATGGTCGATGCGGACCTCATCTGAGATGCGAGGGCCCAAACTTATAATCCAAATAAAGTGCCAGTAAACTGCCGGGATATTGAACTAGGGCACCCGTCGTCCACTACACACGACAAAATATAGAGTGAGTTATTATTGAAGTGCGAGTTTGGTTGGTTCACTAAGTATCCGTGATTCAAATAAATGCTCCTGCTAAGTGACATCTGTATTATCATCATGTACTGTCAGTTCTTACACGTTGTCAAAAC
Organism: Mantis religiosa; assembly: GCA_030765055.1. NCBI lineage: Eukaryota > Metazoa > Arthropoda > Insecta > Mantodea > Mantidae > Mantis > Mantis religiosa. The sequence goes on along the minus strand of JAUKNK010000232.1, from coordinate 864,863 downwards.
AAATTCGGTGTCCAGTCGTACCTTAGTTTGAATTTTACAGACATTTCAATAATCGTTTAACGTGTTTTTGCTAAATTGTAATAAGTGCAGTACTGTTCAGTGATTCGCTTTTTACTTTTACGAGTAGATGAAAAAACGTCCGAGGAGATAAAACCGAAATTGAATATCAGTACCTAAAATACAACACGGCAGCGAAGTATGGGCCATAACTGAAATAGATAAAAAAAAAACTTCAGGCAAATGAAATGAAATTCCTAAGAAGCTATGCGGAGTATAAAAAGATCGACCACAAACGAAATTAAAATATACGTGAGGAGCTAGAGATATTCGACCTGAATGCAAAGTACAAGAATATAGAAATAAATGGGTAACCCATGTACAAAAAATGTAGAAAGAAAAATTACTACGCTATTTTGTGCTTTATAGACCAGAACGAAAGAGGAGCATAGATTGACCAGCAAATCAATAGAACCAGTAAACTAAATTATGTAGACTGCAACAGGCAGTAATTTTAAAGCATGAAGGAAGAAGAAGTAGATTATGATGATGATGATGATGATGATGATGATGATGATGATGATGATGAGGATGATGATGATGATGATGATGATGATGATGATGATGATGATGATGATGATGATGATGATGATGATGATGATGATGATGATGATGATGATGATGATGATCAACTGGCCCACTTTGTTCCTGCCAGTCTTTTCAATAAGTTAAATGTTCTATTAACTTTAATTTAAGTTAATTTCCCATTATTTATGTAGTACATAGGTAGATGCCTATAGGTATTGCCTATCACACTGTGGACATAGAACTCTGAACTCTCAAACCTCAGCTGGTCCAAACTGCCTCGCTCCAATTTTGTTTTACGTTTAGGATCAATGTCACTGAACTTTAGAGCCTTTAAGTTGTTTAATCTGTTAATGAATGCCTTGTATAACTACATTCATTGCCCAATCTCTGCCCTCCTCGGTAGCATAGATGGTAACGTGCCTGCCTCACGTCCAAGAGGTCCCGAGTTCGAATTTCGGTCAGAGTGAGTTACCTGGATATGATTTTTTCCGGGGTTTTCCCTTATCCTTAAAGACGAATGTCAAGTAGCTCTAAGCACCATGGACCCTGGGCGCATTTCAGCATCATTTTGTTCATTTGATTCACCGTCCGGTATGACTTAAGGTTGAAGGAAGTAAAATTTTAAAAAAGTGCACAATTTGTACTTTTCATTTATCAACTTAGACCACTGCAACAAAAACCAAAGGGAGACAAAGCTTTACAAAAATTAAACAATAACTAAAATAAAAACATGTTTAAATCATTTTTATCAATAAAACCTGAGTGCAAATTTATAGTTCCGACTGCAATGAACATCAATGACTAAGCTCGCTAGGGTCAAGAATGCTGATGGAAAGTCTATGTCCCCAGTCCCACCGTTACTGCTTTCGCTGCAGCCTTTTGTATGCTTTTTCCGTAGTGCCCATAAGCAACAAATGTGGGAGGTACCCTAAACCTAGGAAAGAAAGATTTCAATCCCCACATCCACATTCGGGGGGTATGGTGGAGAGATACATCAAGACATTAGAAGAACACATGAGGAATTTCGTGGCCAGCCATCAGCGAGACTGGGACATCAAGGTGCCAGTGTACTTCCCGGCCTACCGCTCGTCAACGCACGACACCACTGGGATAACGCCAGCCAGCTTAATGTTCGGCCGAGAGTTACCCCTCCCTTGTGATCTAGCTTTTGGAAGCCGCCCGGACGCAAAGCAGCCAGCAACCGAGTATGTGGAGAACCTGGTGGACCATCTCCGCGACATGCATGACATGGCTCGTCAGAGCATCCAGAAGGCGAGCGACCGCAATAAGACCCAATATTACAGGCAAGGCAATAGCCAAGGGTTACAGCAAGGTGCCCTGCTCTGGTTCTATCGCCCTACCCGGATCAAGGGAGGCTGACCGAAACTTCGAAGGCCATGATAAGGACACTACCGGGTAGTTAAGAGGATTAACGGCGTGGTCTACCGCATCCAGAAGGTGCCCCGAGGGAAAATGCTGGTGGTACACCTGCATCGTATGGCCCGCTACTATGGTGCTGTTCGGGACGTCCAGCTTTGCAGAGGGAGCAGTGTCGCAGCAATGCACATAGAAGGAACGCGCGTAGCTATAAATTGGCTTATTTACACAAAGGAACTGAGAAACCTAGCACGCAGATAAAGGTCTGCCGAAACATACAAACTGAGATAAATGTAAATTTCTGGTGACATCTTGATTATTCGGTTTCTTTATTGTTCTGGAAATCCCTCGAATTTATCAATGAGGTATTTAAGAAGGCGACGACTTGCCGAGAACGCTCGTAAGCATTAAACATCTGTAGAGTTTTGTTGTAACGAGAGCTGATGTATTACCAGAACGTTTTTTGTTATTGTCATCGACCTTGGTAGACTGTGTATATGACGTCATGTTGTTATGTGAGAACTTAACAGTGTATTTCTACGGAAATAAAGAAAATTTGCAACTCAGACATTTAATTCTACGAACCCAAAAGTCACAATATATATACAGAGAAGAAAGCGTTAATATCTTCAGCCTTTTGAGAGATATTTGCTAGTGCCTGCAGTGTGAAATGAAAATTGTACCTTTAACTTTCTTTTCCATAGCAAATCTCCATTTACTTCCTGATCAGAATGACTCAGGCGATTTGGTCTATGGTCCCCATTAGGGAGGCACGGGTCCTTTTCCCTTTGCCATCCTACCTGAACCTTAGGTTTTCTCGGGGGATTTCCCAGGTCGCCAGGCGAATGCCGGGTGGGTTAAACACATCGCCTAAATTTCCTGTCCCTACATTTCTCACCATTATCATTCCACGGCATCTCTCTTCTGGTGGTCGGCGGTTGTCTTGGTGGTGCATAGTAGGATGATATGTTCCAAGAAACTTCATCCTCTGGTAGGACGTTTACCAGTCTCCGAACTCAGTCTTGCGGTGGGGCTGTATCCGAATCACAGAAGGGTGGGATATGCTTTGTCCTGGCGTGCCTGGGAGTTTCTCTGTTGTAGAGTGTACTAGAATGTACTCTCTGAACTGTCCTTCCTCTTTGTGACGGCTCCCTCTGTCTCCTCTCACCTCATCCTTCCTCCCGGAGATGCCCCCAATTGGGGGTATAAGTACAAGAGACGGCACTTGGGTCTCCGTGTCGATTCCCCTCCTTAAAGTATTTCAGTCCAGTCAGGAACTACTGAGTTCCCCCATAATAGTATATCATATTCGAAGCTAGAGTTATATATCAGTAGTATTCTAATATAAGTGTATCTATAAAACTTTCATTCACCAGTGCTCGGATAGGACAACGAACAAAGCTGATTTTGTGTAAGATATAGTTTATGTGGACTTGCCAATCTGTAGATATATCTTTCTAATTAAAAGAACAGAAATATGAGACACTCAATTTCTTTTATTATCACATTATTAATCCCAGTTTCTCTCGGAGAGCGTGAAGTACGACGACTTGTAAGTGTAACAAGCGTTGTTTTGTCTAACTTCACATATAATTTACAAGCTTTAAACTAAAACCTACATGACAAAATTCATAACATAATTGTAATTAATTACAAACTTATTTCAATGTGTACTGATCACTAGGACACTAGTTCCTTCAGCAGATATAGTTATACCTGCGATATGCTTTATGCAAAGTGAGATGTTCATATCGATCAGAAATAGTAAATGCCCTGACACTGAACATTGCAGTACTCCATCTACTACTGTTTTATAATTTGATATTTCCTTTTGATAACTGATATCATTGTTTACTTCAACTTTCTCTTTTCTCTCATTTAGATAAGACACAAACAAGGTAATTAATTATAGCCTGCACACTTTGAAAGAATTGTTGTACAGTGAGTCATAAAGTATTTGTTGCGGATGATGAGCTGAAATCTAACTTCGCGTAGTCCCAGCTATTCCTAGCAACAGGCTAATAAAATAATAACACTAAGGCATGTGGGACAAGGATATACTTCCTTATCCTCTCCCTGACTCACTCCACGTTCTGAACATGCTACATAGTGCATGACTAGCTTTGGTGGTCTACTATCTACTTGTGTAAGTAGAGCAATTATAACATTGCAACCAAAAATTAGATATTGACATATCGGTTTGTGTGGCATAGTTGGATAGGAACTATTGCTATACGTCTAAAACATTACAGGACAAATATTGTTTTGAACAGTATAAAATATATTTTGGGGAAAGAATCACATTTGTAATGCGACGTGAATTGGTTCTGTCTATCTTCCTCTCTCCGCGCGCGCGCGCTGCACAGGTCTGTGCGAGTGTCTCGGTACGTCTGTGTGAAAACCGGAAAAAATCGTACGTGTTTCACTCACATAATTGTCGCCCTTCACGTGTAACATTTTCTATTGCTAATTTTGTGTACCTATGTGCAAGGGCAATAAGGAAGTTCAGTAGGCATCAAGGGATCATTAAAAGAATTTCAATCTGTTGGCTTTATGATGACTTTAAAGGTGATAACCGCAGTAAAAGGAGTTCTTGTATATATTTGTTACAAAAATCTATTTACATTCGCCTAACTTTGTGAACGTACGTTCGTCGAAAACAGAAGCGTCCATTACTTAGAACCTAAAATGGAATGGCACTGTGCTTCTACGTGTGCGCAGCAGATGGCATTAGTTACGTCTAGTTTGGCGACATCCACTCTTCCGTTTAGATGGCGGACCTTTAGCTTGTATTTTTCTATTGTAATTTTTTATCTTTTGTGAAAAAATGGCATTTATTTAGCATTTATTTAAAAAGTGAGAAATATGATATTAAAGAATCCCAGCTAGATTCATAGGCCCTCGGGCTTAGAACGCGGCATATTTCCATTGGAAGCCTCAACGATAGTGTCATAGGTTGCCTATGTAAACTTACTTATTGTACCATTATCAGTTTCCGCAGTATTCTTTAGCACTGGCTTGCATTTTCAAATGCCTGGTACTTTTTTGTAACTCAACATTCTCTACTATGAATAGTAAGTAGGTCAGTCAGTCTTGACATGAAATGGGTGAAATGCTGCTCAAATGTGTCCAGGGTCCATGGGGATTAGAGCTACCTAACACTAATATTTCAGGATAAGAGAAACCCCCGAAAAATACCTTATCTATATATCGGAACCTTACCCACATTCGAACTAGGGAGCTCTTGAATTTTAAGTACACACCACCACTACCATTAGGGAGAGAAGTCTAATCCATACAAACGTAGTTTAGTGAAAACCGCTCATCATTCACGTGTAGATGAATGAGAATCACCAGAACGTTGCTTATACATTTGTAAGGTAGAAAATGAATTTGATAGGAAAACAAGCTGATCATCGGGGATGGCATCATACAGATTATTTCACCTGCAAGTTTAAGTATTATAGCAGTATACACTACATGTATGAATTAGGTTCTAATGACATTAAACCCATGTGGTAGAAGAAGAGAAAGTAGTAAATACCTTTTGGTAACCTCTCTTTGTCATAAACAATAACCGGTTTGTTAGTTATTATCTCAGGATACACTACAGCTTCAGGACACAAAATTAAGAAACATTATGCCAAATTTATGTAAGCGGAAGTTATAAAGTAATTAACTACACTGTGACAGTAACCATGGAAAAGTAGAACCGGATTCATATCCTGGATATGAAACACGGACCACTTGGTCTTAACCATGTCAACATACCAGCATGCCATAAACTGTCCAACTAAATTTAGCAGCACATTCAGAATACTAGAGATACTTGTTAGATATTATATAACCAAAATGTGATATACACAAGTACAAACAATAGTAACAATGAAATCATAGCACGCGAAGCAGATAGCTCCATATATTAATTTTACAAGGCTTCCTTTCCCATAAACAATTATTAGATTTTTAGATGTATGTTACATCTACACCTCGGTTCCACGCCATAGAAATCAATTAAGTATAGTTTATATCTAAATAACACGATTAAAATTTGTTACTCATCTTTGCAAATATTTAGAAATTTTCTTTCCGACTATACAATATTACAGGTAGAGCCATATGTGGTCAGAGGCACGCGTTGCTTCATTGGTGGTGTTCCCTGGCGGGCAAATTACAATAGCACCAAAATCGTTATCACTTACGTATATTTATAATAAAACGTTAATATATTTCAGTCACACTACCTTCTCAATCCACTCTTCTACAAAGGCTTATTTTTCCACCTCCTCCAAATATAAGATAAAAGTTATTACACATTTCCATGTTGATACAAGAAAGATAAAGGGACTAAATGTTTAACCAACATTTGAAACTTCACCCTCCAAAGAGATTTGCTCCAACAACCTTCTGGTGATTAATATTGTTGCTATTATTGTTGTATATTATGTGCAAATGTGAGTAAGTAACCTCCTTCTTCTATACACACCGTTTAGAATTTATGAAGTGCAGCATTTGAACATAGAATTCGGGACTTGCGTAGTATTGTTACGGGATCCTTATTTGACACGAGAAAACGTCCAGGGTATGTATTATTAACCTACCATTTTGTAAGTTTAGACAGCGTTATTAGGTTTATTGTGCTACATTGACGAACGCACGCTCTGCGCAACTTGCTCCAGATTTTCAACTGTCTGAATATGGATCTAAGAAGGCGCCAGAGCAAGAACCGGAAACAAAAGTACAGCAAGTGCACAAAGCATGTATAATGTACATAATAATTAGCTCGATAGCAGCTCATTACTTGTATTTCTACAGTCTAGTTATTTACATTTTAGACATTCCTAGGTTACTAAAATAGGAGATAAAGCTGAATTGTGATATCAATAAAAACAGGCGAAATTGCAACTTACGTCTTCCAGGTTTTCTTTCTGGGTTTTTCGTTACAAGGTTTTGAAAACTGCACTGATTTGCAATTTTTCAGTTGTGATACTTACGTAATTATTTTATATACATTTAATAGAGCAGATATTCGTATGGAAACCTGGAAAATTGCAAACGAACAATGCCATAAACTACACTGCAAATAGGGTTAGGTTTACTAAGGAGAAGAGTTGCCACAGCGATCAGTATTGATTTATTTTAGGGACGCGAGAAAATGTATTCCGATGCCTGGAAGACTGACCTACGGGAGGGAGGTGGGTATGCATCAGTTAGTGGCGCTAGGACGGTTCAGTTTCCTTATCCCTAACCAGCGAGTTCAGCACATAGTTTTTAAAGCCTTAAAGGAAAATAAAAACAACTTTGCCACATGAAACGTTGGTGGTTTTTTACAACACTCCAGTATCAACTTAGGTATTTATCGATTCTTTTCTTGTGACGTCATTTTCTCTCTCTTCCTCTCTCGCACATACATTCGTCAACCATTTTAATCTTATTTTCTTCTTTTTAAATACATTTCCAATACTCACACTTGTAGGATAGTTCATAAATTAGCGATACTTAATATAATATTAAACTGCGTGGTATTTAAAATTAAGTTGTCTTGTTCCGAAAATAAATACATTGTTTCCTTTATTACAGTTCTCAGGAACAGATTATATGGACATAGAACTACAATTAATATAGCCACCAAATGACTTGACACCAAATGACGTAACGACCAAGGAAATAATAATAATAATAATAATAATAATAATAATAATAATAATAATAATAATAATAATAATAATAATAATAATAATAATAATAATAATAATAATAATAATAATAATAATAATAATAATAATAATAATAATAATAATAATAATAATAATAATAATAATAATAATAATAATAATAATAATAATAATAATAATAATAATAATAATAATAATAATAATAATAATAATAATAATAATAATAATAATAATAATAATAATAATAATAATAATAATAATAATAATAATAATAATAATAATAATAATAATAATAATAATAATAATAATAATAATAATAATAATAATAATAATAATAATAATAATAATAATATTATTATTATTATTATTATTATTATTATTATTATTATTATTATTATTATTATTATTATTATTATTATTATTATTATTATTATTATTATTATTATTATTATTATTATTATTATTATTATTATTATTATTATTATTATTATTATTATTATTATTATTATCACTATCATTATTATTATTATTATCATTATTATTATTATTATCATTATTATTATTATTATTATTATTATTATTATTATTATTATTATTATTATTATTATTATTATTATTATTATTATTATTATTATTATTATTATTATTATTATTATTATTATTATTATTATTATTATTATTATTATTATTATTATTATTATTATTATTATTATTATTATTATTATTATTATTATTATTATTATTATTATTATTATTATTATTATTATTATTATTATTATTATTATTATTATTATTATTATTATTATTATTATTATTATTATTATTATTATTATTATTATTATTATTATTATTATTGTTATTATTATTGTTATTATTATTGTTATTGTTATTATTATTGTTATTATTATTGTTATTATTATTGTTATTATTATTGTTATTATTATTATTATTATTATTATTATTATTATTATTATTATTATTATTATTATTATTATTATTATTATTATTATTATTATTATTATTATTATTATTATTATTATTATTATTATTATTATTATTATTATTATTATTATTATTATTATTATTATTATTATTATTATTATTATTATTATTATTATTATTATTATTATTATTATTATTATTATTATTATTATTATTATTATTATTATTATTATTATTATTATTATTATTATTATTATTATTATTATTATTATTATTATTATTATTATTATTATTATTATTATTATTATTATTATTATTAAATAATAATTTAATAATTAAATAGAATGTATCATATTTCTCTTCTTTAAATTAGAAAGATATAAAGATTGGCAAGCTGAGATAAACTATATCTTACACAAAGTCAGCTCTGTCCGTCGTCATATCCGAGCACTAGTGAACTAAAGTTTTATAGATACACTTATATTAGTATACTTCTGCTATTGTAACTCTAGTTTGGAATATGATATATTATTATGGGACAACTCACCAGGACTTGACTGGACTGGACTACTTGGTGGAGCGGAATGGACACGGAGCCACAAATGCGGTCTCTTGTACCTATACTCCCAATCAGGAACATCTCCGGGAGCAAGGATGTGGTGAAAGGAGGAAAGAGTAGCCTTCCCAAAATGGCGGGACAGTTTAGGACGCATTTTGGTACATTCTACGACATGGAAACTCCCTGGCAGGCCAGGAAAAAGCATATCTCAGCCTTCTGTCACTCGGATACACACCCCCTTCGCAAGATTGAGTTCGGAGACCGGTAAAAGTCCTACCAAAGACGGAAGCTTCTCAGAGCATATCATCCTGCCATGCACCATCAAGACAACCGCCGACTACCAGCGGAGAGATGACTTGAAATAATACTCTTCAGAATTGGAGAGACAGGAAATTTAGGGGATATGTTTAACCCACGCGGCATCCGCCTCATGACCTGGGAAATCTCCCGAGAAATTCTAAGGTTCAGCTAGCATGAAAAAGGGAAGTGAACCTGTTACTCCCGAATGGGGACCATAGATCAAATCGCCTGAGTCATTCTGCTCAGGAAGTAAATGAATATTTCTTATGCCAAAGGAGGTTAAAGGTATAACTTTCACTACACACTGCAGGCTCTAGCAAGTATCTTTGACAAGACTGAATATATTAACCATTCCTTGTATGTATATATCCTTAATCTGAAAGTCCTTTGTACTCATTCAGGCTTCAGTTTTAGACATTAAGGGAATTCGTAAAATGAACAGTAGACAAAGGTTTAGCATCCATCATACCAACGAAAACTTTGTTTGCAGACAAAAGTGTGTATTATGAGACCAACTTTTTGACGCTCTTCCTAATAATCTGAAAGGGAAAAAATGCAATTTCAAATCCTTTAAGATTTCTATTAGCGAGTACCTACGCTCAAAAGCATTTTCTGGGGTACAAGATTACCTGAATTACTGATTTTTCCGAATTAACTGAAAGTAAGTGACTCTAACAAAGTATAAAAAATTGGAATTTGAAGTCTCTCTTGCACAGTCGGTTAGTTGCCTATTAAAGATTGGAAATAAATTTAGAAAAACCTACGTAGTGAATAACGCAATATAAATGGAAGAATGGTAATTTACTTTAGTACATGTAACAAAACTAAATATTTGATATGGTAAGAAATATTTTAAAACACTCTTCTTACACTTAAAAATGTGACTGAGGGAATCAACCGTACTGCCAATGAAAGATGAAAATGATTAACGAGTTTCCTACTTAAGTATAATTCACAGGTCCTAACAAAGTCAAATTAACTGGATATAAGTGCCATAGATCAATAAACAATCTTGCTGAAGTCGTCTTTGTATAGTACCATACGCAGCCATTTGTACATTAACGCTGTGGCTTCTAATCGAAATATGCCGCGTTCTAATCCCGAATGACTATAAAATTACCTGAGTTTCTATTATATGATATTTCTCCGTTTTTATGTAAATATCACACTCAAATATTTCTTCCTGTTCGAAAAACATTGTAAATATTACCACAGGATAATACCAGCGAACAGGCCGCCATCTAGTCGGTAGAGCCAACGTAGACGCAGCTAACGCATTCTGCTGGCCACACGTTGAAACTAGGGTACATATTTAATGAAACTTTCGGCTTTTGATATACATCTCGTCAGGAAAATGTAAATTGTTCTTTGGTACATTTTTGTATCATGAAATATTAGAGTTGCAAATATATACAAGAACACCTATTACTGTTGTCAATTACAAAGTCATCACAGAGGCACCAAATTTAAATTGGTTTGGTGATCCCTTAATGCCTACACTTCTTCCATTTTCCCTTTGTACGTATGTACACAGAATTAGCATTAAAGTAACGTTTATGTTTATTAACTGAAGAAGATGGAGATATAAGCCTTTTTAAGAGATTTTTAACTAGATTGGCGTCAATTATATGAGTGGAACACATAAGATATTTATTTTCCAGTTCTCAGTTTAGATATTTACACACACACACACACACACACACACACACACACACACACACACACACACACACACACACACATACACACACACAGCAAGGGAGGGAGGGGAGAGAGAGAATAATTTTCTATCTCACATACATATGTGGGTATTTCCCCAAGTTGTATTATTTATTCTTCAGGTGGCTTCAAAAATATATTTATTGTGTAATCTGGATAATAAATGCTGGAATGTGCAGCAATAGTTCCATTATTTCTTTAAAGGAAACAGTGGAGAAATTAAATTAGTTAATTTTAACATGTGATCAGAGATGCCTACCTCTCTGGCGCTTGAATACGATAATAATTTCAAATATCTCGAGCTTTGCCTACCTCCTTGGAGTAGCTGGAAGCGTGGCTGCATTACGTTCAAGATAATCCTGGTTCGGGTTTCCGTCAGGTTGAGTTGTAGGACAGGGCTTTATACTGCGGTTTCCCTTATTTTGAAAGATAAAATAAATATCGTGAGACTAAACACGGTGGACTTTGTGGTTACTTGCATATCATTTCATGATTTGACACATTGTCCCATGTGACTTAAGGATAGAGATTATAAAATCGAGAGCATAGGCAGATCTGACAGTTGAGCCAAAGTATGTATCTAATGTGATGTTTGCGGCAAGAGTTCCTAAGTTCATTTCTAGTTAGCTTATGTTTGAGAGCAACTCGTTTATAGAAACTCAGTTAATGTAGTTAGTGCATTGATTATTATTTATAATGTATGTAAAGCAGCATTCTTATGAGTATAGAGCTTATAAATGGATGGTTGCCACGATATTTTCTGCCCAAAACAAACCATCTAGATGCTATACTATTGGATGATCCGATTGTTGCACGAAGGTTTCTATAGAACAGTTTTCAATAAATGCCTACCAAGCGCCTACAACATTCAGCTATTTGCCTAGTGTTAATCGAGGCGGAAATTTGGATATATGCTTTTTTTCCTAAAACTTGCAAGTAGAAATTTGGAGTACAGGAGCTTCTGAATCATAACCAAAACGTTGTTGTTCCGGTCGCACTGTTATGACCTTTAAATTTCGTTTTGATAGCGGGTTGACAGAATAAATGTTATGTACAAGTACTGCAGAATTATAATTAATAAATTTTAAAACATCTGGCTATAGTCATTATTATATATGATTATTCAATTTACTACAAAACTTGAATGAAGTGATTAACTAAGAGATACAACACACACCATCACGGGGCTCACCGTTCTCAGCAACTTGTACACACACGGTATGGCATCCAATTGAAATTTGCCGCGCATAAGGCAAAAAAATAAAAGTAACGTTTTGAACATCGTGTCGTGTTCATCTTCAAAGGCCATGCTGACCTCCTTCCTTCCTTCCTTCCTTCCTTCCTTCTTCCCTGCATCCCTCCCTTCCTCCCTTCCTCCCTTCCATCCTCCCTTCCTCATTTCCTCCCTCTCTCCGTCCCTCCTTCCTTCCTTTCTTTCTCTCTCTTCACTTTGTATTTATTGTAAATAGGGTACTACCACATTCCACCCAAGAACGGAGGTTTCACCAAAAATGTATGTTTCCAAACCGCCTGAATCCAAAAATATGTATTTGTGAACGAAGTTAGGTGTCAATTTGTGTTTGTGTGCAAGGGCATACGAGTACCTTATGTGTACAAATATCTGTGAAGAGTTGAAGCTAAAGCACCGTTACATACCTCCCGGGATTTAAATTTACATCTTCAAAGGATGTGACAAGAATATGGATACATTTTAAAATGAAAAACTCAACTCTAAACTAGCTTTCCTGCGGCGCCGAAAGGATTAGCCAATTAGGGGAAAAGGGAAGGCAATGTTATGCGGATGTATACATGTCAGTGAGGTAAGGTTATTTGTAACAAAGGTTACGTAAGAGATTCTGATACGGGATATGCCATGTGACTTGTGTGTCTGTTTACCATCCGAGTACAATGTTGCTATGTTACGTGTCCACGAGAGTTTAGTACACACAAACTGGGCAGATGACACTGAGGTACAACTCAGTATGTCTGCGTTTATTCTACCAGTAGATGGCAGAAAATTTTAAATTAGCATCTGCTTTATTTCTATAACATTTCAGGTCTAAGATGGACTTGAAGACGATTGCATCTGAAGAGAGGCTACATACACTGGACTTGCCGTGTATGTGCGAAAACCTTACGTAAACATCTGTGAGTTTGGACTATTTTCCGATAGGCCTCCTCGCTTTGCGATGTAGTAATAGTAGTAGTAGTAGTAGTAGTAGTAGTAGTAGTAGTAGTAGTAGTAGTAGTAGAAGAAGTAGTAGTAGTAGTAGCAGCAGTAGTAGTAGTAGTAGTAGCAGCAGCAATAGTAGTAGTAGTAGTAGTAGTAGTAGAAGAAGTAGTAGTAGTAGTAGCAGCAGTAGTAGTAGTAGTAGTAGCAGCAGCAATAGTAGTAGTAGTAGTAGTAGTAGTAGTAGTAGTAGTAGTAGTAGTAGTAGTAGTAGTAGTAGTAGTAGTAGTAGTAGTAGTAGTAGTAGTAGTAAGCGCAATGTAGTTTGATGGTGCGAGCTGAGTCTGGCCCAGGGGGGAGGAGTTGCTGCCCTTGATCCCTTCCCGAATCTGATGGTCTGTGAGTAATGAATAGAAGTGTGTTAGGTTCTGGGCTCAATGATGAAGAGTCGGCACACTCGAAACGCTGCAGGAATCAGTTCACGAGTCAGTAAGTGCGGCTCTGTACGAAGGGTTCTCCGAGTAGTATACCCGGCAGCGAAGCTGTTTACGGGCTAATATTGGAGTTGTGTTTAGAATCGATGTGGAGCTCCGTGTTAGAGGTTAACCTGCTTGTAGGACAGAACGAATGTTACAGCACAAAGGGTCATACAGACACATAGTAGTGACGTGTCGAAGTGCTGTATTTGTGTTGAATACAGCCTGATTGTCCGTTACAATTAATGGCAAATGTTTGAACTTTGCGTCTTTTTCACGGTACTTCTGCTTAAGGAAAATATAAATTTAGGAAACTTTGACCCAATAGGAATAGCTCGGAAATGGTAAATTCCACAAATCAGAAGATACATTTGATATAAGTTGTGCGTTTTAGCGAGGTATATTCCCTTTGTTTACCAAGGCTTTGTCCATCTTTAACGGTTGAGGCATAAGTACAACTTTAATCCAGAATAAAGCGGACTAATGCGAAAATTTCTAAAAACTGAGGACACGCCTTTCCTGTGCCATAAAATATGTTGAAATGATGTATGTTCATTACAACAGAGACGTTTTTGAGAAACTAAACATTTTCCAGAACTGTTTCAAGTAAAGATTTATAAGCAGTGGTTTGATGCTCTTGAAGGTCTTCATGTTGCATTCTTGGACGACAACGGTCTTACATATCTAGTTTGGTATTTAACTGACTTTTCGTTTTTTGTTTATGCTGTTAAAAGTTCAGGTTTTTCAAATCAAATCTGCCCTGTATTACTTTTATGATAGGTGCATATATTAGAACATGAGGATTGTAAGTATAAGTACTGAATCGACGTTGACCTCAATTAATGACCACAATAATTTATGTAAGTACTCAACTTTATTTTATGAGTTTCCAAAAGTACCATAATTGGCTTATACTATAAGCTAAAGACTTTATTTAAAATAGTAGACGAACATTCAAGTCCAAGTCGTGTACTGACAGGCTGTTAACAGCCAGAAGGTTTTTGCTGCGTACCCACCCAGGTTTTGGGTCTGACCGCAGGTTGTTGATTTTGATGTTTGGAGGATGGTGTGATATTTTTTGTTGAAGAAAATTTTGTTGAGGTAGCTTTTTGCTCCTCTTTAATTTTGTACAGGATGCCAAACTGCTTTTTTGTTTACACCCTGGTGTTTTATTTTTCTAAAATGGGGTAAATTTAGTAGCCAAACAGCTCTTTTGGAGATTTGTAATTTAGCTTATGCTGCTGTAAGGATTAACTCCTTTGTTACCTCGGATGCCCGCAAGCCATGCGGGGTACCCGGTAAAGCCTGAATCGGCGGCTCGCAGCGTCGTAGTCTCCTAGAGACCGAACCAGGGCGCTTCTATGAGCTGGAATTTTATCGTAAAATTTTGTTGCCCGGCGTCTAATTTCGTCCTCCACGTATGGGAGAAGGGAAGCTTCGTGAAGTAACCTCACGGGAAAAGAACGGCCCACAGAATAGATGGATCGGAGTCCTCTATTCTGTGCACGCTGAAGGTATGCTATCCAGCTATCGGCAGCCATGCCCCAGATTTCACAGGCGTACAACATGAGTGGGATTATCAGCGCTCGAAAGAGGTGTAGCTTTAAGCGGACTGGCATCGAGCGAGAACCCAGCATTGGGTACAGAGAGGCAATAGCCCCCTGCACCCGTGCCGATAGTTCCCTGATGTGTCCGCGGAAAGTTAGGCCTCTATCAAGTTGAACGCCCAGGTACTTGATGGAATTAGTCCACTCTATCCTTCGGCCCCTGAAGTGGAAGTTTGGTCGGTCAGCAGGGTGTGTTGCGCCTCGTAAAAAGAATGGCGTGGCTTTTGTCCGGATTTACGGACATCCGCTAACGCCTGCACCATTCTTGTGTGAGACGGAGGTGTCTCTGAATTGGGTTGAAGGCTCTGAGTATATGTCTGTTTTTGCAGAACAACAACACGTCGTCAGCATATTGTGCCATTTCGACCTGTGGTTGAGTTGGAAAATCTGCCATGAAAACACTAAATAGTGTGGGGGATAGTACAGAGCCTTCGGGGACTCCGCCTCTCACGGGTCTCAGTGTAGATGTTTTCCCCGCTACTGTGACTTTAAATGATCTGTGCCTGAGAAAGCTGTGTAGGATGTTGATTAGCTGTGTAGGTAGCCCCAGTTGGATACGTTTGAAGATCAGACCGGCATGCCATGTCGTGGAGAAGGCCTTTTCGACATCCAAAGATACCACTGCCGTGAAGGCGCGTTCCTGGAAACCCAGGGCCGCTGTCTCCACCACACGTAGCAGCTGTTGGGTAGTCGAGTGCCCAGGACGAAATCCGAACTGGTGGTCAGGAATAGCTTGAACATCTCCCAAGATGGGAGTCATTCGGGTTAGGATTAACCTCTCGAATACCTTCGAGAGGGTAGAAAGGAGGCTAATGGATCGGTAGCTGGAAGGATGTACAGGATCCTTCCCAGGCTTCAATATACATATCACCCGAGCCTCTCTCCACTCGCGAGGAAAGTGCCCCAAGGTGATGCACATATTGAAGATCCTGGTTAGGAAAAGAACGGCATTGAAATGAAGGTGACGAAGCATGAGGGGTGTCAGCCCGTCCGGCCCCGCCGCCTTGTTTGGTTTGAGGCGTTTGAGTACGCCCTGGACTTCACTGGGGCGAATGACGGGAAGTCGTTCCGCGTCCTCAGGAGGACGTCGAAAAAATCGGCGTACCTCCCTACGAACGCGTTCGGAAAAGATGTCCTGGGGGTCCTCTCTCGGACATAGAGTGCGTTCAAGATAGTCAGCGAACGCATTTGCTTTGGCTTAGGGTTCATAGGCGAGGCCTTGGGTGCCACGGATGGGTGAGGTGTATTGACCTTTGCGATTCCTGAGGGTCCTGGCGATACGCCACACGTCGCCATTTTCAACGCGCAGTCTGGCCATTGTGTCCTCCCACGCTTGCACCTTGTGCTCACGCAGTCGGACCCTGATCAGTCGACGTAAACGTCGCAAGAGCGCGCGATTATGTGGCGTGCGGTGTCGCTGGTACAGTCTCTGTGCCGCCCAGGAGCGGCGGATAAGAAGGGTGAGTCTAAAGGAAGAACGCCTGGATGAAGGGGTGCAGGTCCATGAACTGTTAGATTTTTGGCAGTTCGCGTCAGGATAGAAGTGAATGATGAGATTGCCCTCTCAATGTCCTGGATGTTTGTAACTTTTGGGTTCGGTGGAATGAAAGTGCGGAGGCAGCTCCTTACGCCTTCCCAGTCGGCTTCTCGCGTTTGAAGCGAGGTGTCATGACTGGCAACCCTAGTGTTGATTTCTGTCAGCACCGGATTATGGTCAGAATGAAGTGCGTTTAGTGACGTAAGAGTGAGATGAAATGGAAAATGCTTTGTGATTGCGAAGTCAATGACTGATGGCGGTCCTCCACCTCGCGGGTAGTGCGTTGGTTGCCAGGGACCCTGCACTTGAAGCTGTGGGTCTCCATCTATTGGGCGAATGATTTGATTGCCTCTTGCATCTGCCCGACGACCACAATGCCAACGCTGATGTTTTGCATTGAAGTCCCCGGCCATGATAGCACTTGGGTGTAAGTTTAGGATAGATAGATAGTCGTTTGGAACGAACTGCCGGTTGGGGGGGTGATACACAGAGACCACCAGGACCTCAGTTCCGCCAAGGTCAAGACAGATTGCCGTGGCCTCTAGGGTTTGAAGAGGAGGGAGCTGGATGGGTTTGTGGACTACATTTTGCCGGACAAGTACCGCTGTACCACCGCCAGGGCGGCCTTGGCCATCCGTGCGATGGCAAATGTAGCCCGGGATGCGGAAACGGGTGTCTGGACGGAGATGCGTTTCGCTGACTAAGATGACGTCTAGGGCATTTGCTCGAGCGAACTGCAATAGCTCGCCCCCCTGATCAACCAGGCCACACGCATTCCAGAATGCGAAGCGAAAAGAGGTACGAGACCTAGTTCGATTCGCCATTCTGTGATTGCTGGATACCAGTTGACAGTAGGGCAAGTCCCTCCATTGCAGCCAGCATCTTGCTTGCCGGGTCTGAGGCACAGAAGAACTTCACTAAGATCTCACAGATCTTTTGTCCATGTGATTGCAGCAAATTCTGCAACCACCTAAACATCTCCGTAAGATCCAGGGAAGCCGTTAGTTGGGTGGAAGTCATGGTAGAGGGCACTATGTTGGTGTTGGCTGTAGAGGATGACCTAAGGGGAGCAGGCCTACCTCGAGCCCTTTCGTCCCTCAACTGTCTAGGGGGCATAGGTTCGCTATGCGCCACCACCACAGTCGGGTTCTCGGGTTGGCGAGATAGTCTCCTCTCATTGAGGTCTGGTTTGGAAGCTGCGCTTCTTGGGGCTGGGGCCCGTGTCTGTTTGTGTTTCTGTGTGGGTGCTGGTGTTTTCCCACGAGACTGTTTTGGGGTGTCAGAGGATCTTTGCACAACTTCAGCAAAAGATGGGCGCCGTTCAACCTGCTGACGGCCTTCATTTGGTGGCTGCCTGCTGGATGTCGTAGCCTTGGAGACTGAGGAAGGGAGAGCCCTGGTCTCTTCCCTGGCTGACGCTCTTTGAAGTGTCCTTTCCTGTGCCGGTCTTCTGGCAGCTATAACCGCCTTCCTTGTTGGGCAGCCGCCATAGCAGGCAATATGCGCACCTTTGCAGTTTGCGCAAGTGGGCGCATCAGTAAGCAACCTCGGACACGCCTCCTTGTCATGAGGTCCTCCACACCGCAGGCAACGCTGCATTCTGCGGCAAAACCTGCTGGAGTGGTTAAACCCCAGACAATGGTGGCACTGAGGAGGACCGCCAGAACTCCTGACGGCCTCGACCTTTACCCGGAGGTAACAAATAGTTTTGACACTATCTATCTTTGCCTCCGGATCGTTGGACCGCTCTACTATCACTAGATAGAGAGGGATGGGGATGGGGCCAGGCTGACCTTGCGGTCCTGGCTTGGTCAGCTGCCTGACCAAGCGCGGTGTTATACCCTGTCGGGTGAGGTCATCGCTGATCTCGCTTACCGGTGTATCCACTGGTAGTCTTCTGATCACCCTTTTTAAGTCTCGTGCCTTGTCCAGGCCGAAGGTAAAGTAGGGGATCTTCTTCCCCTCGAGTGCCCTGAGGAGCAGCTGGTAGTCCTCTATGTTTGTCGCCTTGTAAACAAAGCGGCTCTTCCTCCTCGTCACCTCGCATTTATTCGAGAGGGACGGCATTACTTCCTTTAGGAAGCCTACCGACCCCCGGAAATCATCCACGATGATGGGAGGAATATGCCGCTTGGGTGGGGTTCGCTGGCTGGTAGCATCAGTCTTCAGGACGTTTGATTGTCCCCTCTTCCTCCTTGAGGTTACCTCCTGGAATTCCGCCTCATCGACGTCTGTGGAGACGTCCGAGGAGCTGGTCTGGAAGTCCTCTTCCTCCATCCTGGAGGACAAAATCTCTGGAGCCGCAGCTCCGTGGAAATATTCTCCTTCTGAAAGACGAACATTGCCTTAGTTATGGCTAATTTCAATAGACAGTCGCCGTCAGCTGTTTCCTAACGTCTGTGTTTCACAATCGTAACCTACAGCGTTAAAATCTCGTGAGCCTAAGAATTTTACTGTGTGTGTCTGTCGAACATGATATTCCTTAATTTGCAAGTAAGTGTCACAACCAAAGTTATCATTTTTATCCATAAACATTGTAAATATGAAATTGGATGATACAAGCGAATGGGCTGCCATCTATTGCTGCAAGGTGGACACAGTCCGTAATACATTGCCCCCTATCGGTGATACCGAAATTAAGGTTTGCCAGAAGTAAAGAATCATGATGTATATCAAAGGAATGTTGGTTCTTTGTTACGACAAGGGCAAGGCCAGTTGAGTTGTAGGGAAAGTTGTTATAACAAAAGAAATGTAAGAAACAGCGTCTTTAGCATTTTCTAAAGGGGCTCACTTGGCGTGTAAGAATAGGGAATTCTTTGGATCATTTACCATGGCGACAAAACAGCCGCAAAGGGATTGTGGTTGAAAAGGAATTTCCTGAGAGTGAAAGTTATATCTACACACACGCAGCTGTGGTCATTCAAGCAGTCTTCGGCGTGAGGTCGATGAGAGCAGTCTGAGGCGTGAGGATGATTAGGGGCAGTCCTCTGGTTCGGTCTTGAATATTTGTCGGTTCATACATATATATGAGGAACGAATAAAAGTTATCGAGTAATAAACATTCTGCCGTCAGTAACTCTAAACAGAGATTGGTAACCCTTGGTCGGCAACTCTCATTTCTATGTTTTAAAAGAAGCAGCAGTGCATAAATAATTTGGAGACGGGCATTCCAGTGTCATTAAAATCTCCTTCTCACACCCATCCACGCATACCCTGAGAGAAACCTCATTGTTCGCCGACTTATTTGCTCGCCATTAAATTATTGCTTCAAATCGGCGTCCACAACGTGGAATTGTGTGAACCCATAAACATTTTAGTTACATCGTTAAAGTGGAAGAACCCGCTCAAGACTCTCCTAATACAATGTGATATGTTGAAATGCAATAATTTCTGTACCTACGTAAGTAGATAGTAGACCACCAAAGCATGTTTATACGGTATGTAGCATTAACAGAAATTGGAAAGTGTCTGAGAGAGGATAAGAAAGTTCGTCCTTGTTTCATATCCTTTTTGTATCAATATTATTTACTTTTTGTTAGGAATAGCCGGGGCCATATGAAGTTTACAAGTATTGAATGACAATCTACAACAAATACTGTTCATTGTTTGTGTACATCGTAACTAAGAGACAAAGCGCCAGTTAAGAATCGAACTATCCATAACGATAATTTAAATTTTTGTTCATCATCCTCCAAGGATGCCACACGAAGATTTACAGAGAACTTCCTTCATCCAAATCCATCATGTCTAAATGAAAGAAAAGAAGATTTTGAAGTAAACAGTGATATCATTTATGAAATAATACTTCAATTTGTCTAGCAGTAACACATGATGTACTCCAAGTTTCTGTGCTAGGGTATTTATTATTTCCGATGTATGTAAATAACCTTTTATTTACATAAAGGATATCGCAGTTACAATTTTGTCCATTGATGGCACTAGCGTGCTGGTGTCCAGAAAAATTTAAACGGGTGCGTCATTAAATTCAATTATGTTTTTAACTGTCTATTACACGCATTTTAGTTTGAAGCTATTAATTTATTATCTGAGAACGTAGAAAAAGCAAAGGTTGTTATATGTACAAATCTTCGTACATCAGCATTTCGATATAAATTGGGATTTATAAGATACTATTAAAAGAAATTGTATCACACTTCTGGGCTTTCAGTTAGACAGATATATAGATCGGTAAGATCACACAAAGTATATCTCAGCAAAAATCAGCATTGACCGTTGTTCTATCTGAGCACTGGTGATTGGAAGTTCTATAGATACACTTGCATTGGTACACTATTGATATTGTAACTCTATTTGGAAAAATGAAATATTAATATGGAGCAGCTCAGTAGAAAGTAAATAAATATTTCTTGAGTAAGATCGGTTTAAACGCATGACATCTAACACACACAGCGGGCAGTCTAGGAAATATCTCTGAGAAGATTGAGGATATTAACCATTCCTTGTACACGGTGTTCAATTTGTATCTAATTTTACCGCGCAAAATTTGACGTCATCAATAGCATCGCTGATGGAGCGAGTTTATATACGATTCCCCTAGCGGCTCGCGATGGTACTTGATGTGCTGACAGCAGCTTTGAGGTTTCCCTCTATGGGCAGGTAAATACACTATTTCAGAGGTGGGTCTGCCTGCGTAATACAACTGTGCGTAATTTCGACTCCTGCGTAGATACGATAACTGTATTTAAAAAACTGTGTAATACAAAGCAGTGTAGTGCAAAGTTAATTATGCAGTTTTAAAAGTATACCATGAATAATATACGAAATGATAAGTCAATGAACACCTATTTCACAATGAACATCTATTTTTCTCTTATGGTAGACCTATGCCCATTCTAAACCTGTCACATAAAATAGAAATATTTGAGTTTTATCTCAATTCTTTTTTATCACTCACAGTTTCCTCACAATGTAACTTCATTGCAAACCAGAAAAATAGCAGAACATGTTCTGTAATTAAAAATAAATTAGTGTTACAATATGTACAACGCTTTTATCCAAACCTAAACAAGAAAATATCTCTAGTACATAGTCCTATTTGTCCATTTTCTTATATTTCCTTTCTCTCCTTCCCTTAAACACCGTCTGCATTGCGAGAAGGTATGACTGAAGCCTTTCTGTCATAATATTATTTATTGCTTCGAGATTGGTAGCCGGCACTTTATAGCGATCAGTAACTCTCTTTTTGTGAGTAACTGATCCTGTATCTTGGAAATGTTTGATGCACCTATTGGTCTTAAAAGACATAAGGATACCAACATTAATAGACATTTTAATTAAGCGTGAGAATGACAAAATTTATATGGTATACTGATAAAACGTAAGACGTTTATATTGCAAACGAAAGTATGTCAATTTGACGGTACCTGGACACCCTTGACAACATTACGCCCCGGCGGACTTGTCTGAATGCTTGATAGTGTTGTAGCAACTCCCCTATGCAGCGCTTTAAATTATATTTTTATGTCACACTAACTTTAATGCCGGTACGAAAGTAGCATTCAACCATGAAGACGCGGTGGTCTGTGTTCATATCCAGGGTAAGCTGGTTGTATTAGTTACCAAAGCAACCACACTGAGAGCGCTGCAATTTCATTACTATTTCGCAAAAATGACCGCTTCTTCTCCGTAGAGGGAACTATGATTTCAAGATAGACTATGGACTATGACGTCATTCCTAGTTAATCTTCAGTATCCTAATTTTGGGTACAGTAAAATACTAACCCTACCTGCTGTAAAAATGTACCCTATTTTGGAAATATTACACAAGAGTGCGATAGGATTTGAGCAAAGGTCATTGGATGCTACTTCCCAATTGACAAGGAAATTGTTAATGAAATAACTCCGTAAATGTTTACTTCAAATTTGTAGCAATGGATAAATAAACTTTCGTAGACCGGTGAGTGAGACAGTGTAGTTAGCGTAACGCACTACTTGAAATTGTTATACAGGGGACGATATTTTAGTTACAGTAATTGTCCGCCAGGGGAGCACCGACCACTTGTTGCTGTCCAGAGAGTGCTCTAACTGTAAGATCTTACACTGGGGAAAAGACTTTGTAATCATTTACGAAATTGATAGCATAATGCAGCTATGTTATTTATACATAGCTTAGAATTGTTACTTATTGGATGAAAAATAACAGCACCTGCAATGTATATGCAGGCAATATCCGGCAAAGGTTATTGCATCTCGGAAGTAGTCTTCTAAACTAACTACCTTTCTAGGTATTTCACGTAATTGAAGTATTGGTTCAATGTCCATTTAGACTTTGTACATTTTTTTTTTGGAATTTGTATCCAGTTATAAGTTTTTCTACAGTTTTTTTGGAATTTGTATCAAGTGATAATAAATAAGCTAAGCTGGAAACTTTTGTGTACATTAATTACGATTGTTATTGGAACTGCAAGACAACGTCTAGAGGAAAACCTTCCTATAACTCAGAAGCTGTAATTAATTTATAGGTGATGGGATATCCGATGTTTTTAACTGCCCTTACACTCCTACAATGTTAACTGATGATGATACTATTTTAAAATATCTGATGGTTGTACTTACAAGAGTGTCACTGCTCACTTTTGTACATAATACTCTTAAAAACATACATTCATCCACCTAATTCATCCTAATCAAGGCAATGCCGTAAACTTTAAACGATAGTAATTTTTTAAAGCTGTCCACTAGTATATTTTTTAACTTACGTCCGCCCCAACGTTAAGTTATATCGGACGGTGAATGAATTTATGTGAAGTGGTGCTCAAATGAGTCCAGGGTCCATGGAGCTTAGAGTTACCTGACATTCATCTTGAAGGATAGGGGAAAATCCCGGAAAAACCTTATCCAGGTAACTCACCCTGACCGAGTTTCGAACTCGGGACCTCTTGAACGTGAGCCAAACATGCCACCATCTACGCTGCCGAGGCAGGCTGGCTACTAGTATGTGATATCTTTGACATTCCATTTCTTTTGCGTGGCCTGGAATTACAACAAAAAATCATGTATATGTTCACATTAGGTTAGGCATTTGAACGTTTACAACAATAACAATGAATATTTCGAATATGACTATCACAAAAAAGTTATTTGACAAAAACCGTGTGTTTTAAGGATATTTACATTTTTATAAAGTACGATCTTGTCTTTATCTTACTGTTAATCGGCTACACAAAGCGATATAGAATAGATGAACGTCTCAGACGATTCAAGACAATGAGTGAAATGATATATTAGGACACAATACTCGAAAGTTCATTAACGTCCAAATTCAAGACATACACCTCTTTTGGAATGAAGAAATCTTAAACATATCCTAGTTACATAAAATTATTACATCTATTATCTTATATATGCTGTTGTATATTATTTACATTGTAGTATGTCTGCTTTGTTAGACGCACTGTTGTATCAGCTGGGAGATTCTTGGAAATACCGTCACCTCCAAAAGCTTCTGTTGAACTTTAGGAGAGGCTCAAAGTCACCTGGGAATATCCACCAGGAAGACCATATTAATTTTATGGACTAATAAACTCAATCGCGAGAACAAACAACAAGGAAATTGTTAGCTCTACAAAAATATGTATTTAACAGAGATTGGGATCTACGTTTTCGGTGCAGTAAAATTTTGTCTACCCCTGACAATTTACCGGTCATTGACGACTCATTTAGAATGAAAAAGGCTTCTGCCGACAGTTCCGGATGATTTAAGATATGCATTTCATTTCTCATGAAAATATATTTAACATAGGATAATTTAAACAAAATAGAATATTTTTTTACAAAATAGAAACCTACACAGAATAGGTAGATTCAACCTGAAAAATTCAATGCCTTGGCCGAGATCTCAAACATGAATCTCCCGGTTTGTGTCCAGTCGCTCTTAGCTATTGAGCTATCATGACCAACGTGCCTTCCTGACATTAAATTATCCAATTGACTCATATATTTTCCTTGCCGTAAGTACTTGTAAGTAGGCTTCATCATTAAAATCTTATTAAGTTAATTTATGGAAATTAATCCTTTCTTCACATTAACCGTATATAGGCTAAGATTTTACACAAATAGAGTGAACCTGAAAAATTCAATACGTTAAATAACAAGAGTTAAATGATGAAGTCTGGGACTTAAGTAATTACATTAGTAAGTCGCCACAAATAGTGTATCTTGAATACGAGATGTTGATAAATTATCAAAACGAATCCTTATTTTTTGGTAGATATTATTTTTCTATTTATCTCTAATGTTTTGATCAAGGTATTTAATGCTTAGTACCAAAAAAGAATGTACAACTGTAATATTCTAGAAATATGCTCAAATTCATTCAAAGTCAATTCTTGTTAAAAGCACAATATCTAGCAGCTTTATTTAACTAACGATTTTGGAATTTTCTGTTCTTCTATTCAATATCCAGTGCCTTTATATCTTAACAAAGCTAAAAAAGCCAATTTATTCTTGTAAATTTGTAAGAAAAGCACCACAATTTAAAGTGAGCTGGCCCGATTGTTTGATCCTTATAGTGATTGTCCGCCAGGAGAAGTAGCAACCGAACTGGAATAGCTGTCCAGAGATAGCACCATAGGTAACATTTTATTCTGAGATGGATTATGTGTATCTATTTACCAAGCTTTACAACATTTTATAAGTATGTACTTCACATAACGCTTTGATTTAATTGTTCTTTATTGCTTCAAAATAAAAACCTGCTTCAATGAATACAGCGATAACAACAACAAAACAAAATAATGCAGTGTGAGAAAGGAAGTCTTTGAAAGTATGTTTCTTTTGACCGTATTTTCCTCCAGGAACTCTTTTGGTGGAGTGAGAGGTGGAGGATGGCAATCAGCACACAGAAGAGCTCTGTGGGTTAGCCAAGATATTAAAAGTTGTGTAGTGTGTACTTTCAAAGAGCTTGCACCTTGATGATGGCCGAAACAGGACGATCGAGACCTTAGTTTTATATAACATGACAAAAACATTTTTATTCAAGATATAAGACGTAGTGTAGTGTGTTCTGTTCAACAACTTGCCCCTTTAAGATGGCCGGAACAGGATGATCAAAACGTTAGTTTTATCTAACATGACGAAAACGGGATGGCCAAGATACTAAAAGTTATGTAGTGTGAACTTTCAAGCAGCTTGCACGTTGATGATGGCCACAACATGATGGTCGAGACGTTAGTTTTGTATAACATGACAAAAACCCTTTATCCAAGGTATAAGACGTTGTGTAGTGTGTTCTGTCAAACAGCTTGGCCTTTGAAGACGACAAGACAGAAAGGTCGAAAGGTTAATTTTATCAAACATAACAAAAACTGGATAGCCAAGATATTAAACTTTGTGTAGTGTGTTCTGTCAAGGAGTTTGGCCTCTGAAGATGGCCGAAATACAACGGTCGAAACCTTTGTTTTACCTAACATGACAATAACTGGATAGCCAAGATATTAAACTTTGCCTAGAAAGTTCTTTTACGCAGATCGCCTTTTGAAGATGGCCGCAACAAGCTGGTCGAAACATTATTTTTATATAACATGACAAAAACTGATTAGCCAAGATATTAGGCGTTGTATTGTGTGTTCATTCAAGTAGCTTGCCCCTTTAAGCTGGCCGCAACAGTATGTTCGAAACGTTAGTTTTATCAAACATGACAAAAACAGGTTAGCCAAGATAGTAAAGGTAGTGTAGTGTGTTCTGACAAGCAGCTTGAGCCATGATGATGGCTGCAACAGGATGTTCCAGTCTTTAGTTTCATATAAAAGGACAAACATTGTTTAGCCAAGATATTAGACGTTTCGTAGTGTGTTCTGTCAAACAGCTTGCCCCTTTAAGATGGCCGCAACAGTATGTTCAAAACGTTAGTTTTCTCAAACATGACAAAAACAGGTTAGCCAAGATAGTAAAAGTTGTGTAGTTTGTTCTGACAAGCAGCTTGAGCCATGATGATGGCTGCAACAGGATGTTCCAGTCGTTAGTTTCATATAAAAGGACAAAAACTGTTTAGCCAAGATATTAGACGTTGCGTAGTGTGTTCTGTCAAACAGCTTGCACCTTGATGATGGCCGCAATAGGACGGTCGAGGCGTTAGTTTTATATAACATGACAAAAACTTGATAGCCAAAATTTTAAGAGTTGAACAGTGAGCTCTCTCAAGCAGCTTGGCCTTTGAAGACGACCACGACAGAAAGGTCGAAAGGTTAATTTTATCTAACATAACAAAAACTGGGTAGCCTACAAATTAAACGTTGTGTAGTTTGTTCTGTCAAGTAGTTTGGCCTTTGAAGACGAGCGCGACAGACTGGTCGAAACGCCATTTTTTCCAAGATGACAAAAACTGGATAGCCAAAATATTAAACTCTGTGTAGTGTGTTCTGTCAAAAAGCTGGCCCTTTGAAGACGACCATGACATAATGGTCGAAAAGTTAGGTTTATCTAACATGACAAAAACTGGATATCCAATACATTGTACGTTGTGTAGTTTGATGTGTCAAGCAGCTTGCCCCTTGAAGATAACCGAAACAGGCTGGTCGAAACGTCATTTTTACCTAACATGACTAAAGCTGGATGGCCAAAATATTAAACGTTGTGTAGTGTGTTCTGTCAAGCAGCTTGCCCCTTGAAGATGGCCTCAACAGGCGTTCGGAAACATCATTCTTTTCTAACATGACAAAGACCGGATAGCCAGGATATTAAACTTTGTGTAGTGTGTTCTGTCAAGAAGCTTCACCACTGAAGATGGCCGAAGTACGACAGTCGAAGCTTTTGTTTTACCTAGCATGACAATAACTAGATAGCCAAGATATTTAACTTTGGTTAGCGAGTTTTGTACGCAGTTTGCTCTTTGAATATGACCGCAACAAGCTGGTCGAAACGTTATTTTTATGTAACATGACAGAAACTGAATAGCCAAAATAGTGGGCGTTTTATTGTGTGTTCTGTCAAGCAGCTTGTCCTCTGAAGATTGCTGAAACGCTACGGCCGAAACGCAAGCTTTACTTAGCATGATAAAAACTACATAGCCAAAATATTAAACTCTTTAGTGAGTTCTTTCACGCAGTTGGCCCCTTGAAGGTGGCCGCAACGGTCCTTTCGAAACGTTATTTTTATATAACATGACAAAAACTGGATAATCAAGATATTGAACGTTGTGTAGTGTGTTCTGTCAAGGAGCTTGCACCTTGATGATGGCCGCAACAGGATGGCCGAGACGTTAGAACTTTGAATGTTCGTTGTATTTATTACAACGCTTTTCAATATTTTTACTCATCGAAACGCGCTTGTTCGGTCTCTAGGAGATTATGACCCTACTTTAAAATGTGTACTAACATTTTACACTTTATCTTCGTGTTCCCTGTTACGATGCTGCAGTACCAATCTGATAGTTACAACTTTTACCTTTGAGTTTATCTGTTCATGGACTCACAAAACGTGAGTTTACCTTCTTCACTAAATGGATTTTATGACATAAAAGTAAGTTAAAATTTATATTACCAATTAAAGCTTGGTATCTAATTTCTGTGTGGACTACAATACATTCTGTACCTGCTATGTACCTGATAGAATGAACAATAAGTGTAAGTATTTCAAATTCGAACCAATATTAAGTAATACCATCTGAGAAATAGCTGAATTCTTTATTGTGATGTAGACGTTTTAAGTGAAGTAAGATTACATGTATATGTTACTGTTTAATACATAACGACAATACACACTCCATAACGTGAGAAAGATGACTTATCACTTATCAATAAATTCCAGTAGCTGTTGATAGCGTAGCAGACATTTTTGTTTAAGCTGAATCCACTGTGAGCGACAGTTTGATTGGAAGATATTCAAAGGGTTTAAAAGCTACTTCGGTCAGCGATACAGAGATGGCGCCACCTGTAATACATTATTGCGGGGTAGAATACTATTGATTATTTACAAAGTCTCAGAGGAAATTCTAGCTTTGTTTATTAGATACACTTTATATTTTGATTGACATTTAGTTACGTGGTAATAAGCAGTAGTTACACAATATGCAAGAGATTATCAAAAGAACAAACAATAATGTGTGAGAAAAACAGACTGCTAAAGTAACTATATCTCAATGGTCTTCCCTGCAGTTTCTCATGGTTTGTAGGAAATTATGACTTCATGTATTTGATGGTTTTTGTTGGAACATATAACCTATTAAAATGAACACACATTCTGAAATATCACACGAGGTAGCTTGTTTGCTCCTCTAATTTTGATTAGGATTTATAATATTCTTGCTCCTAAAAAAGTCTTCCAAATCTATTCTCCTACCCGTTCTTCTTCTCCTACTTGTCCTTCTTCTTATGCTTCTTCTTCCTCTTCTTCTTCTTCTTATTCTCATTATTATAATGATGATTATTACTTTTATTACTAGTATTATTACTATTATTATTAATACTGTTATTATTACTATTATTATTACTACTACTGTTATACTTTGAATTCAGAAACATGGTAATTCAAAATATTCATTTGCAATCTCGCATCAAGCGTTTAACCTTGGCCTAAGTATTTTACATGAGGATTCATGAGATAATCTTATAATGCATTTAAATTCTTTATTTTGTTATGAGGGTGTTTGTATTAGCGCTTGTATGAAATAGAAATCTGTATATTATTCTTATTTCGATAATTAAAAAGCAACTTAATTAAGGAGTTACTTCGTAAATGAGTGTTTCCGAAGTGAAGTTACCGAATATTTCCGAAAGGTTTGTTTCGTTTCTTAGCAGAAAGTAAATACATTTTGATCAAATATATAAGTAATGGACTGTAACTCGATCGAGGGGGACAATATATCTACTGAGTCATATAACTTTTAGTTTACGTGCTACATACTTACAGTAAGTAGACAAGTAGTACATTACAACCAAAACTTGGTACACTAATTTGGAAATACACGTTTTGAGACCCCCTTGAAGACTTAAAAGATACATTTTATGAAAAAAAATCTTTGTCATCAACTGAAATCAAACTCAATTTTGATTAAATAAAAAACATATTTATTATGTCAAACATCCTTCCTCCACACAAAGTACACGAAACAATTTTGAATAATTTTGATTTTCAGAAAAAAGCTGCAACAATTTAGATTTACACACGGTATCTGAATCACAAGTTATAATATGTATTATTTGTTGTATTTACTGGGAGTAACTTCTTCGTTCTGAATGACCTTGACATAAACAGTGACATATACAGATAATCTTACTTCTCTTAACATTCTACATCACAATAATAAACTCAGCTATTTCTCAGATCTCTATTAATTATTATTGGTTTGAATTTTAAATACTTATACTTTTTGTTTATTATATCATGTATATAGAGGGTAGAAAAGGTATTGCATTCCACCCAGAAATTAGATACCAAGCTTTAATTAGTAATATAGGTTTTGAGTCACTTCGATGTCATAAAATACATTTAGTGAAGAACGTAATCGCACGTTTGTGAGTCCATGAACAGATAAAATCAAAGGTATGAGTTGTAATTGTCAGATTGGTACTGCAGCATCGTAACAGGGGACACGAAAATAAAGTTTAAAATGTTGCTACACGTTATAAAGTACAACTTGAGCCTGTTTAATGCTGTTTTCTTAAATTCCAGATGTATAACATGTTATAAGTTTAAATTTCCAATATCTACTTTTCTTAACTCAGAAGTTATATATTTTTTGTCCTACAAAGAGAATGGTTTATTAAAGCAATTACAGCTATTGAAAGGTTTCTTCATCACTTAAGTCTACAGCATTGTCATATAGCAAATAATAGCAAATAGCAAGTTTATGTCTTGCTGTCATCTATTAGAGTTCAGTCCAAACGCTTTCTAACACTGCCACCTTAAGGGTATCCTGGAGAGGATACGGGCCGGTGTTGCAGATGGCTGCTATTATCGATTTGTTGCTAATGGTTGACAAATATCCCTAATTTTCCGAGCATCCCTGTACTTAATATTACAAGTATTATTAATAATACTACTTGTACTAATGTTAGTACTATTACGATTGCTATTAAGCCGCGACGTGATTGAGTAGTTAGACAGCCCGACTCTCACCAGGGAGGGCGACAGCAAAGTAAGATTTACGGTGGGGTGGGTTTTCTCCGGGTTGTGCGTTTTCCCCACCAACTCCTTCCATCGGTTCTTCATCTTCGCCTTATGTTTCATCAGTGTCTCCGACTGCGGTGCCGTATGTAGTAAAAGCTGGCGTTAAACACTATACACATTACGATTACTAATACTATGACTAATACTGTTAATGGTAATATTGTAAGAGTAGCAATAACTGTGACCACTTTATATTTAACCTAAGTATAACACTTTTAATGATTAATGTTACCTTAATCGGGCGTGGTTTCACCATACAAAGAAGACATCTGGTTGGCCTCTATATTGTCCTAACAAGAAATGATGTCATTGCTGGATTAACTGATGGTTAAAATAATGATTATAGGTTCGATATCATCCTGCAGGTGATTTGCTTCGCACATATCGTCTTCAATCCCTTCA
Organism: Mantis religiosa; assembly: GCA_030765055.1. Lineage (NCBI taxonomy): Eukaryota > Metazoa > Arthropoda > Insecta > Mantodea > Mantidae > Mantis > Mantis religiosa. The sequence continues at coordinate 833,387 of JAUKNK010000232.1, read as the reverse complement.
TCGTGTAAGCATAAGTTTGCCAGGAATTAAGACCCCTAATCGCCCCTTCAGCTCTTCTAATAGATCTGGAGTTTACCATCTCCAAGACACAAACACCAGCTTTGTTGACGCTGTGTACCTTACAAGCAAAAAACATTTGCTTTAGGCTGAAGATTCATGGATACCTTAGCTCTGGAGATGCTCTTCGTTTAGGTAAACATTATTTCATTATTTTGTTGACCACTCTGTCGGTGTGAGCTTGGACTTGTAGAATGAGAATTAGCCAGCGTCCACTTTTTCCATTTCATAACCGAAAAATTCATTCACTTTATTTTAAAGTTTATCTTTTAAGGAAATATATTTAGACGTATAGAATCTAAATACCAACGTGCTCTAAGAACACAAGCGAACAGTCCTAATCCTTTTCATTGCAATATTTTCGTTTTAACACAAAGTATTAGCGTTCAGAGCGATGTTTAAAATCTGGACAAAACAATACTTCGTGTTTTATTACTTCAAAAATATTTTAGCTACATAAAATATCTTTGGTGAATAACATCGTATTCTTCCACAACCCTCATACTGAAACACGCATTCCTGTTTTATCTTGGTCACTTCTGAAGACACATTTGGCAAAGGAGCACTTGATTGTTTCATAAGAAAAGTATGGTCCATAAGAGTCCATGCGACTTCATGATGTAAAAACCGATATAGTGCCATCTGCTGGGCGTGTGTAGAAGCAGAGTTCCCACTAATGGAAACAAAAGCAACTGCTTGCTCTAGAGGTTCCTAAGTACACCCATTTCTGCCAATTTAAATGGTTCATTAGTAAACTGTTGTACCATTAAGTACTACAGGACGAAGGATATACAAGAACTTCTTTTACTGAGGTTATCAATTACAAAGTCATCACAGAGCAACCAGATTTAAATAGGTTTGATGTTCCCCTAATACTTACTAAACTCTCACATTGTGCTTTTATGTACGTACACAACATTAGCAATAGAATAACGTCTATGTATATTACAAGAAGACAAAGGGATAAAACTTTTTAAAGCTATTTTGCACAACATTAGTAAAAGTTACGTGAGTATTGTTTAAGTTGCTTTAAAACATATGTTTCCGGTTTAACTTTTTGGATGTCTTGCAATACTTCCGTTATCTAATTTAAGCTAATGTTACAGAAAGTAAATAATTATTCTTCCATCCACGTGACTTTATTCACAACGCTTGTTTTTCTAAAATTATTTTCATTCATTAATACTGTCACACCCTACATTAGAATAGATTTAATATTTATTAGCTTTGGGGGGAATCCGTAGCGGTAGAGCTAAACTATCTCAACAAACACTAGTTACACCACGCGGTAGGGTGGACATGTTATTTTACTGATAACTAGCTTACCTGCATGGTGGTGAAAGGTGGAAGGTCCAGCGAAGGAAAACTCACAAATGCATTTTAAAAAGAGGTTTAATAATCCCAGACAATTTACATTCAATGAGGTTTGTGTTCCGGAGGGTTGCTACAAATACATCCTCTCACGCTGGTGGCGGCCGGTCGTCTGGGGGAAGAGGATATGCCAACCCCCTCTCCAGCGCAACCAACGAACAAAGATCAGCCAGTGGCGCCAGGTCTGACAACCCATACAGGGTTGCCACAATACATATATGCCCAACGATGCAAGAGAAACTTTTATTCGACATCTTTTATTCCTTGACTCAATGATTTGCGATTAGTTAATTTGCTAATAATTACAAAGTCCCTTTGTTGAACATCTCATACAAACGTACAGCGTTCTAGCACATATACTTGGATATTGAACACTAGAGCCACAATATCTGTAGGAAAATAATTATTGTGATAATTATGTAAATATATTTCCCTACAGATTAGTTTTATAATCCGCTGTAGGTCATAACACACGCTCTATCTATGATGTATTAACTGTAATATGTAATATTGTCATATTTCAACAGTGACAATGACCCAAGTATACAAAGAGATCGGCATCCGGTAATATGGAGCTAAACATTCCAGTAGAAATAACTCAAGATCTGAAAGCTTTTCAGTTCTCTGCCACTAGAACATTCTTGAAATCTCATGAAGATCAGACAGAGAATACGATAATAAAAATAAGGCAGCGCTTGTGCTTCATTCCCGATCGGTGTGTTTGCTACGTCGTATGTATTGTATTACTTCGTGCGCCATTAACAAGATGAAAAAAATCTTCATATGTAATCCTTTAAAAGCTTGGCGTTCTGTGATCCTTTGACATTCAGTACCTTTTGCATGAACAGAGCATAATATGCACGAGCGCACACACACCCATACTTGGACATTAAAAGACACACTCGGTTAACTAGAAATTTACACGGACAGTTTTCTTAAAAAAAAAGAGACAGTTTTATTCTCTGAACGTGAAAACACACTAAAATTACTATGTAGAAGTGTGTAGAGAGCCATACCTCCTCTACCTGTTATAGATCCTGACCCACACGTCACGTAGTTTTTTTTTAAAGAAATAGCGTAATTTGAAACGTTGTAGAGAAGAGATCTAATGACTCGTATTTAAACAGATACAATAGAAGAATTAACAACTAGTTGTAGAATAGTCGAAGATATCCTGGACGACTGACAGAAAGATGACGCTCGAACAGCAAAGGAGGTGAAAGACTATTTCGTCAGGCTACATATGGCTTCTTAACTTTGGAAACACCTCTACAACGAAGAAATCCTGTTCCAAGGTCTTCTTTTTCTGTTAAGTTTTAATAGTTATTCAAAACTCATACCTAATGACATTCTGAAAAAAATCAAGAAGAACCTTTTACTTATCACGATAGCACCTTAATTTTCTGCTATCCAATGAAAAACCCTATTGCTATTTTTGACAATTTCAAAGTTTTATAAAATTTGGCGTCGCAACCTTGGAAGATGTTCAACTTATATAACAGGTTTGTTTTTATTTTTGTGTTATGCTACTCACACTTCGCACAAATTCATGCACAGGCACACAGAAGCCTACGCAGACAACTTTTAATTTAAGGGGGGGGGGGGGCTCCGAGAAGAGCTTTGAATTCTCAACGCATTTTGTAAGATATTTTCCAACTTTTAACTTATAAAAACAGATCTTTTAAAGGAGTATGGACTATACAAGTTTATTATACCCACTAAAAATATTTCATTTCTTCTTTATTTTAGTTTCAATTTTCGTATTATCGATATATCTTAAACGTGATAATCCACATTACCTTTTCTCTTGTGAACTCATAGGATGTCATGGCGTTTAAAACATGGCATAATTTGACCAACTACATCAACGTGGGCTACGAAACTACTTCTGCATACCGATATATGTCATTTAAAAAATATGGAAATATTACATTTTCTGGATGATGGGCAAAAAATGTAGTTTGATTATACTATTCAAAATATTACGAAAAGAACATAAGTTACGCGAAAATATTTTAGCTGTAGCGTTACTCCAAGAAAAACGTTTCAGTTTAGAAACATCATACGCTCTAACCAACCTTTCGCTGCTCAACATAGATGGCTCTACCTGTAATATCTCACATCTATCAAGTTGAACGATAATAACTTTACAAGGCTTAGTATGAGATGTAATCTGGTCCTTTAGTTTCAGTATATATTTAAGTTTACTTCCCTGTCTGAAAATAAAGGGTACGTAGTACTTATTCAAAACGTAAAGTCAGAAGAACAAATAACTGCATTAGGGAATGGATGTACTGCAAGTCCTGTATATATCAAAGCTTTTCGCTATCCTGAGCCATGAATTCATTGTAATTACCCAGGTTCATTTTTCTTTAAAACATAGTACCTGTATCCGATAATTATCATAACTTAAGTAAATGGCAGCATGTCTGAGGCGCGCTTGGAGGTGTCGAGTTCGATATACAGCCACGGTTATTTGTCATAGCCCACTCACTTCACTTAATACCTTCCCTACTTACCGTATATAGTATAGAAGTTAAAAATATAAGATAAACTTAAAAGTTACAAAAAAGTAGCAGGCTTTCAAAATAAAAACCAGCGCTAAAGAATAGTGTGGAAACTGATAATGGTACCAGAAATTTCCATAGTGATAAATTTGTATGCATACACATATGTACATATATACATATTACGATAAAGCTTAAATATCTGAATGGATATATCTGTTATAGAAATTGACATAGGGGAAGACCTCACGCGCTCTGACTACTGTTACACTTAATCTCTCATATACTTCATAAATCGTCCATTTATACTATATATTTTATATTATAACGGAATATAACTGGTTTAGTTTTAACTATGTTAGAACTTTGTGAGATTTCCCAGTTTGATCATGTATGAAAACACTTTTGGAATATTTCGACGTATTTTCATTAGGCATTTTCTATGAGATATGTTACCTGTTCTTTATTCTCACATATGGAGCATGTACACCTATCAAAATCCAGAATCATAAACGAAATCCAGAAAATCACTATTAAATTTAAATTCTTTTCTCAATAGAGCATTCTCTCCCAAAAGTTCTTCTGTCTCTGTAAACCATGGGATTTCCTTCATTCAGATAGCTTTGTGTAACAATTACTGTTTATATTTATAGAGGCATTTAAACCTAGCCCCAAATACATACTTGTTTTAAAATTAAGGAACATTTATTAAAAACTCACTTCTAACTAAATAGATCCTCTGGCACTAAAGAGAGAAATAACAAAGCGTTCAATTACACTGCCCGAAATAACATTTTTACATACCTGCACATTAATAATAGGTAATCCTTAAGGAAAGTGTGTGCTGACTTTGTACCTGTCTCCAGAAATCTCCTATCAATTGAATTTAAAACATATGAAGATATTAGGCTCTCACTTACGAGGTTTTAGATCAGTTATTATGTTACATCTATTTTTGTTACATAATGATATATGTAATAGTATATACTATACATTATGTTAAATTAAGATTAATTAAACATGTTGTTTTTCATGCTGTAATAATATTACGAACATATATTTAAAGAGACGTACTTGTAGCTCTGCTTAAAAGTTCTTGGTAGCATGTGATTTCCTCTTGTACTACTGTCTGCTTTCCCTCACAAGTAACCGACAATAATCACCGATCATTACCGGGTACTTACGACCTTGGTACCTCGTCTCCTCAACGGAAGTGTCCTAATAATACCATTTTCCTTGTTCATCAAGAACATCACCCAGGTTTTCTTGGGATAAATTCTAAATCAGAACATAGGAAATGAATTTTTAAGTAATTCTATAACCTATGTCTTTGTGATATTTGGACAAATTTCCGACCTAAGTTTTATAGTCATTTTCCTTTGTGTTTTCAACAAAACCACGCAAAGTCCTTCTAAATGGTTGTCTAGCTGCCAATTCCACCGTTTATAGCGTTTCTACAAAGACTTCCTGTTCACGTTTCTTCGGATTTCAGCTCCAACAAATATTTCTGCTTTCAATTTTCCGTAGGCTTACTGCGGTAGCTTGCCTAAAAATATGCAAATCCAATACCATATTTGTTGAGTGCCTTAACAATACTCCTCACCAGCCCAAGTTTTGTGCCTAAGGGAGCGAGAGGAACCTTATCAGGCTGAACCAATGTTGTTTCTTATACTTCATTGTCCCCTGGGACATACTCCTGACACTTGCCTCTTTGTTGTGGCACATAAGGTTCTTGCATATCACTGCTGTTCACACTCTCACACACACAGACACACACACACGCGTGCGCGCGCACACACAGAATTTATTTTTAAGTCTCCTTTGTAAGTAAAGAAGCAAACGACTTATTTTTGGTTCATCACAAATTTGCCAACAATGAACCTGCTCATATTTTAAAACACGTTAAGTTTTGGCCGTACTTTCATAACCTTCTTAAAGACATACAGAATGGAAAAGTGAAACAGATGAAGCTTCCTTACCATTAGGAAGTAAAAAACTTTTGAGCTGAACCTTAATAAATCTATAAACAGCCTTCCGTCACCTGGGTTATGATAATTTCCTAGCTCACTTAATAAAACATTGATATCCCTACAGAAACATATATTCTCTTCCATTGAAACATTTTCCGAATTTCTAATGTATCTATTTCGCAACTCCGTAATTTTTGTCCCTGATAAAATGACTTCCATTGTTGTAGTCTGCTTTCTAGAAGATCAGATCTTCTTTTGAAAAATTTAAATGGCATGCAAAATCATTCAAAGGTATTTGCTGTACAAAATGACAACCACTTTCAGAATTTTGTGGCTGAAAGTCACGAAGTTTTGATGTAGAGACATGGTTAAACTGTACAACATGTTTTCATCTTTACATTGAGCAAATAACTGCATAAGTAATGGTGTATCGCAAGGGTTGGCAACCTATGACACGCGTGCTACCGGCTGATACGCGAACTAGTTTTGGATTATGTATATCTATAATATCTAAAAATTGGAAATGATGAGCCATTTTAAGGAACATGTTTGGAGCCTATATGTGAAGATAGACTGAAATCACGTATTGTCTACGCGGAGGTAAATTTGCTGTTCAGTAGTGTTATTGGTAGCATTGCCTTGTCTAGCTTTTAATCAGGACCATCGATAATGGGCTATTAGCGATGGTGCTGACCGAGTTTCTAGTAAACACTTGTGCCGCTAGGAGCGTTGGAGTAAGGTAGTTAGTCCACCGCATAATAGATAGCGAACTGATTGGAGTATGTCGCTACGGGAAGGAGGGTGCAAAATATTCTAAGGTCCTCTGGTACATGATATCAGCTTATTTTAAGACGAATTAAACTATCAAGCTACTTTGTTTATTTGTCTATAGAAGACTAATATGGAACTCTTACGCCTAAAAGATAAATAAATTGTCTGCCACGTGTTGGAGCAGGAGTCCGCCATGATAATTATAAGTACTCTAAAGAGGTTTATTAACATTATTCCTTGATTAAAGATTCATTTGCGCCATGGTTTTTTGATATCAACGTAAACAGTTGTGATATGCACTTACCAATGAGCCTAATTATGAAAAGTATTGGTACATGCTACATGTGCTCGCATGACTTTCTCTGCCGCATGGGAAACTTGTTTTACAACCTAGTATATGAAAAAAGTGTAATTATTGCAGAATGCAAACGTATTTTTGACTTTTGTGCAGGAAAGTACATTATTCGTATGGTAGATGCGGACCTCATCTGAGATCCGAGGGCCCAAACTTATGTTCCAAAAGAAGTGCCAGTGAAAATTAAGTAAACTGACGGGATACTGAATTAGTGCACCTGTATACCACTACATGCGACAAAATATAGATATTGTTGAACTGCGAGGTTGGTTGGTTCACTACATTTTCGTTATTCCAAATATATGATGCTGCTATGTGACGTCTGTGTTATCGTCATGTACTGTCAGTTCTTAGACGTTGTCAAAGCATATTCGGTGTCCAGTCGTACCTTAGTTTGGATTTTACAGACATTTCAATAATTGCTCAACGCGTTTTTGCTAAAATGCAAGAAGTGCAGTAGCATTCAGTGATTCGCTTTTTATTTTTACGAGTCGATGAAAAAACTTCCGAGGAGATAAAAGCGAAATTGAATATCCGTACCTAATATACAACACGGCAGCGAATTATGGGCCATAACTGAAAAAGATAAAAAAAACTTCAGACAAATGAAGTGAAATTCCTAAGAAGCTGTGCGTGATATAGAAAAATCGACCACAAACGAAATTAAAATATACGTGAGGAGCTAGAGATATTCGACCTGAATGTCTGAGTACAAGAATACAGAAGTAAATGGGTAACCCACTTACAAAAAATGTAGTAAGAAAAATTACTACGTTATTTTGTGCAGTATAGACCAGAACGAAAGGGGAGCATAGATTGACCAACAAATCGGTGGAACCAATGAAATAAATTATTTAGATTGCAACAGGCAGTAATGCTAAAGCATGAAGAGAGAAGACGAAGAAGAAGAAGAGGAAGAAGAAGAAGATGATGATTATGATGATGATGATGATTACGATGATGAACTGAGCCAGTTTGTTTCTGTCGGTCTTCTCAATGACTTAAATATTTTATTAACTTTAATTTAAGTTAGTTTCCCATTCTTTATGTAGTACATAGGTAGATGCCTATAGGTATTGCCTATCACACTGTGGACATACAACTCTGAACTTTCAAACCTCAGCTGGTCCAAAAATATTTCGAAAATATCAAACATATATTGGCATATCGAGATAGTTTCTTTCTTTTATTTTGGTAATTTTATTTCCTCCAACGTTATGTCATATCGGACGGTGGCCGCGCCATGGTTCCGTGGTTAGACCGCTTGGCTCTCACCAAGGCGGCCCGGGTTCGATCCCAGGTGACCGCAAAGTGAGATTTGTGTTGGACAATATGGCGCTGGGGCGGGTTTTCTCCGGGACCTCTTGTTTCACCCGCCAATCATTCCACCGGTGCTCCATCTTCATTTCATATATCACCAGGGTCACCGCCTGCTGTGCCGTATGTCGTGAAAGCGGACGTTGATCACTACACATTTCATTTTCATATCGAAAAATATCTTATCCAGATAGCGGAACCTAACCGATATTCGAACTAGGGACCTCTAGAATGTAAGGTACACAGCACCACTACTATAAGGAAGAAAAATTTAATCAATACAAACGTAGTTAAGTGAAAGCCGCTCATCATTCACGTGTAGATGAAAGAGAATCTTAAGGATGCTGCTTACACATTTCTAAGATAGAAAATGAAAACTAAAAACCAAGTTGCTCATGCAGTGATAGCACACATATTATTTCACCTGCAAGTGTAAATATTACAGCCGTACACACTACATGTACGGAGTAGACTCTGGTAACATTAAACCAATGTGGTAGAAGAAGAGAACGCAGTAAATACGTTTTGGTAACCATTCTTTGTCATAAACAATAACTGGTTTGTTAGATATTATCTCCGTTCTGGACACAAAATCAAGTGACATTAAAGCCAAATATATGTAAGCGAGAGGTATAAAGTAATTAACTATTCCGTGACAGTAACCGTGGTACGGTAGAGCCAGAGCCATAGCCTGGGTATGAACCACGGATCACTTAGTCTTAACCATGTCAACATACCAGCATAAAAACTAAATCACCAGCACAATCCAAGTACTCCAGATAATTGTTGGAAATTATATACTCAAAGAATCATATGCGCAGATTCTTTGTTTGTTGAATTTTTATTTCAATTGCTCAGAAAAGTTAATTTCTATAACGCCCAAATACTCTGCGCAATTTGCTTCAGGTTATCAACTATCTGAAATGGAATCTACTTCAGTAAAAATAAAATCACACCTAGGCAGCATATAGCTCTACATATATATTCACTTTATAAAGCTTCCCTTCCCATACACAATTATTAGTTTTTCTAGATTTTATCTAACTGTATGGTATAACTACCCCTCGTTTCATTGCGATAGAACACAATTAAGCATAGTTTATATCTAAACAACATAATGCCAATTTGCTACTTACCTTTGCGAATATTTAGAAATATTCTTTCCGACGATACAATTGTACAGGTAGAGCCATCTCTGGGCAGAGGCACGCGTTCCTCCATTCCTGGTCTTTCCTGGCGGGCAATTTAAAATAACAGCAACATACGCCATATCATAGCGTATATTTATAACAAAACCTTAATATATTGTCACCCAATTAACGGAAAGCAAAACCAACGACAGCTGAGAAGGGATCAGGGGCAGCCCAGCCACTCCCTCCCATTAATCTCAGTCACTAACTGAAGGGTGATTAGGGAAATGTCACTTGTCGCTGGCCGCCTCTCTCCCCTTCTCCTGTCCTCTGGAACTTTCGCGGTGATTCACGGAAACCAGAGACTTGTAGAAAAACAGTGATATTCCTATAAAAAGGGCTTCAATGAGTGAGTCAGGCAGTCCTTTGCAAGCAGCGTAAGAGTGCAGCGCTAGTGTAAGGACGAGAAGACTGTACGTGCATCGGAGGATTGTACGTAAAGGCGAGAGAAAGTGGAATTATAACGGACGAACTGGTGAATCGTAATTGTGTGCATTACGTAATCTGTGTAATTGGCAAATGTTTAACAGTAGGTCCGTGGAAATAAAGAACATTTTTGAGTGATGTAATTGGACTTTTCATTTCACGAACCCACAAAGTCACACTGGTGTCAGGAAGCGGGAGGAAAACATCACCGAACATTACGGCCATGGAATCGGCATTTGAAATGCTTTTGCTGAAGATGAACGAGTTAACAACAAAAACGGAAGCGGTAAATAACAGCCTGGCCGCGAAGCTGGATACTACAAATAACAACCTGGCCGCGGAACTGAAACAAATGAAGACGGCCAACGACAACATCGCCGCCCAGTTAAAACAAATGAAGACGGCCAACGACAACATCACCGAGAAGATGGAAGAAATAAAGACCGAATTGACCACAGAAATGTGGGCAGCGAACGACAGTCTGGCCACGGAAATGAAGGTGCCGAACGAGGTCCTCGCCGCCAAATTTGAGGAACAGTTGGCCGGCATGATGGATGACGTCACGAAGCTGGGCAAGCGGATGGGACAAGTAGACGACCGCATTAATGATTTAGAGGAAAAGGCCGACAATAACGCCAATACCCTGAACGCCGTGGTGGAAGACGTCGAAGACCTTGCGAACCCCGTAAACAAGCTGGAGGGAAAGGAAGACAGCGGCGTCAAGTCCCTGAACGCCATGGTGGAGGACGTCGTCGGCAGGAAGCTGAAGGATTTGAAGGCCGACACGCCGGGACGCGACACAACATCAGCGTGCGTCAAACCTCCGAAATATGGCGGCGCTTCAACGTTTGAGGTCTTCCGCCGCCATTTCGACACAGTGGCCAAGCCCAACAGATGGTCACCGGAGGAGGAGGCCCCACAGTTAATAGCCAGCCTCCAGGGACGGGCCGCGGAAATCCTAAACGCGGTGCAAACAACGGCGGCGCCCAAGGACATCTGGGAGGCCCTGGAAAATCGTTTCGTAAACCACCGCTTAGCCGCAGCGTACCGCAGCCAGCTAAAAGCAAGGTCACAGCAGCCGGGGAGACGCTGCAGATGGTCGCCATGGTGATTGAGCAGCTGGCTAGCAAGGCCTTGTTTGACCTGCCACTGGAGTTCGTATCCCGGGAAGCCGCCTACAACTTTGTCGACGGGGTACGGGACACGGAGATTCGTCAGCGCCTAATGCTCGGCGATTATAAAACCACCAACGAGGCGCTGATAGCGGCATTAAGGATGGAGGCGGCCAAAATAACATTCATCCCGACGTCGAGAACGAGGAGTGTCCGCTACGCCGGAGACAGAAGACCAGCTGAGGGACGCCAGCGAACACCTAGTGGCCTGTGTTGGGGGTGTGGACAGCCCGGACACCTGCAGAGAGACTGCCCACACCAGGAAGGGCAGCCGAAAGAACGAGTAAGGCCCCGCATGGAGAGGGGCACATCGGCGCCATTAGCACCATCCCCTCGAGTGACACTGCGCGTCGTCAGCCGGCGTATGGATTACAGCCTCATCGCGGACGGTTGGGCGAGAGGGAAGCCGTGCCGCGTGCGGGTGGACACTGGGGCAGCAGTGACCATCATCAGACCTGACGTGGCGAAGGGTTTGCTGCCGAGGAAGCCGAGCCGACCATACGAGCTTGTCACGGCATCGAGCGACACCTTGCCTGTGGAGAAGGAGGCCCTGCTGGAGCTGACCTCTGGACGGATTGCCGTGCGTCTGTGGGTGTTCGTCGCGAAGGTGGCTGAGGAGGTGATTCTGGGACTGGATGCCCTCAGGAGCCACGAGGCGACGGAAGGCCCTGCGGCTCAACGGAGAAGAGCTTATACTCCGTCAACCCGAAGAGCGCCTTGGAATCTGCAGGGTCGTCTTGAACGAAGACGTGGTTGTCCCCGCGAAGAGCGAGGTGATGTTGACGGCGCGACCAAAGGGCCAGACAGCAGGTTGGGTCCAGAGTCTGCAGGAGTACGACTTCACCTCGGAACATCGTAGAGGGAAGAGCCACGGTAACGCTGACGCCATGTCCCGAAGACCCTGTCCAGAAGAGTGCGGCCAGTGCACAAGAGTGAAGGAGAAGGAGCGTGCCGAAGCAGCCCGAGTAGTCACGGCAGTGCCTGCGGATGGCTGGGATAGCGCAGGCCTGATGAGGGAGCAGCTGGCGGACGCAGGCTTGTTGCATCTCTTGAGGGAAGTGGAGGCAGGGACGAGATTAACCTGGGAGGACATCGCACCCAGGAGCGCCACCTTTAAGTCGTACTGGGTCCAATGGGACTCGTTGAAGTCCAGAGAGGACGTGCTGTTCCGGGTATGGGAGTCACCCCATGGGAAGAAACAGAGAGAACAGTTAGTACTTCCCCGGAGTAAGGTCCCGGAAGTCTCTGAGAAAATTCACCTTGCATTCTTTGGTGCACTTTCACTAGCGTTTCAAAATTATTTATCCTGAGTTTTGACTCTGGCGTGAAGTGATGGACCCAAGATGCATCCGCGGTAACAAATCAAAGCAAAATGTTTTGGGGAATGCGATTAAACATCGCCAGACAATCGATAGAAGTGTTCTTGCGGATGCGCTTTTTAAGGACTGTGAATAATCGCGGCACCTATCCTGCACATAGCTTTTTCATTGCCAAATTTTCATACATGCGACATTCTGCGCATTCATTTCAAGTGGCAATCTAGAAAATGTCTTACAAACGTATACAGAATGTAAAGCACATCGTAGCCTTCCCAAAATACTCAAGCTAGGTACACATTTTGTTAGTAAATATATTGAACATATTGCATCTTGGTTTAAATATTGGAGATAGCTTACAAAAATACAAAGATCCGAAGGCTTTCACTTTGGAGGTAAACAGTTGTTTCTTGTTGTTTTGTTTTTATAATTTACAATCCCTGATTCGACAGCTTTAATTAAACTTCTAATTTCTTTGGTGTTTCTCGTTCTTTTGTTTTTTATAATTTACAATCCCATCTATGGGTGATTTTTAATCTGTTATGATAACTATGTTTTGCTTTATGTACGGTCTGTACAGACCATTCTGCAGTGCTGCTTTTATGGCTGTTAGTTCTCCATCATAATGATTTGAAGTTTTGTCTAGTGTTAGATACTGTCCTGAATGTTTGCAGTATACTCCTGCACCAGCATCTTGTTTGTTAATAAAGGGTCCATCTGTATATATTTGGAGCCATTCTTTTTCTGGATACCCTTCATTTTCTGTGGCTATTGCTATTGTTCTCATTTCATCTGGTAAATTGTTTTGCTTATGTATTGTATATAACAGGTCATTCTTATAATGTATGTCAATATATTCTGTTGGGCATGTTTCCTCTATTGTTGTTATATTTGTTGTTATTATGTTTTTTGTTTTGAGTTATTGATGTATGTTCTGAAGCTTTTTTGGTTTTTTAGATTGCTTATATTATCTGCTGTGTGATACCACTTGTGTCTATTTTTGTTAACTAGCAGTTTTTGTGCTAGGAAAATTAATAGCCTTTAGTTCATGTTCCAGTTCTATGGCCATATTTTTTGAAGCTCTATAGTATGGCAACTGGAGTTGTTTTCACAGCTCCTGTTATTATTTTTAGTGAATTGTTTTGTGAGGTTTCTATTTTTCTTTTCAGTTTCTTCCTTACTGTAGCCAGCAGTTCTCCTCCAAATAGTAAGTTGGGTTCTATGTAAGTTTTATATGTAGTATTAAGGAGGTCCATATTTCCACCCCATTTTTCCCTGCTAGGCGTTTTAAGATGTTGTTCTTTTTGATGATCTTATTTGCTACATTGTTTACATGTTCTTTCATTGATAGTTTCTGGTCTTGTTCTATTCCTGGATATGTTGTTGTGTATGCTTCTTGTAAATTTTTGTAATTGATTTGCAGACATATATTTTCTGTTTTATGTTGCATTTGAACAGTTGATATTGGGCTTTTTCTGTGTTTATCTCCATATTGTTACGTTAAGTCCATTTTTCCAGTATTACAATTGCATTCTCCATTGTTTTGTAACTTTTTATAATGTTTCCCAGAACTCATATTCTATTCCGAGGTCCATATTACTAGGTCGTCGGCTTACATTCCCACTTGTATGTTATCCAGTTTCTTCAGTGCATCTGCTAGGTCGTTTATAAATATATTAAAGAGAATAGCACTTGTAACAGATCCTTGGGATAATCCAACTCGGGTTTGTTTCCATTTGGATGTGGCTGTTTTGTACTGCACTGCAAACCATCTTTGAGATAAGAAAGCTTAAAACCAGTTTAGCATGCGACCTGATATCATCTTGTGTAGTAGCATTTCTCGCCATACTGTGTCATATGCACCATTGACATTTTTATATTATTGAGGGACTAGTTTTGGTAGCCATTGCATCCATTTACCATCCTGAAGGTCGGACCTTCACCTAAAACTGAAGGGCAGCATCTACTAAGGATACAACTCCACACTTTATATGGAGCATTTTTCGAAATTGATTTTATAAAAAAAAATGATTTAATGATATTACAGTAAAATACGAGGGCAATCTCAAAAATAAGGTCTCCACTTTTTTAAAATTTAAATAAACGTTTATTTTCAACAAATGGTACATAGAATTTAAGCTTGAACATTTTTCTATTTTTCCGAATAATCGCCATTTTGGTCAATTCATTTTTGTAAATTCTGTGGCAGGATTTGTATGCCCATGTTATACCAGTCCACCGCCAAGCTCTTGAACGGTTGAATCCCACCTTTCACCTCGTCGTCACTAAAATGCCACGTCAATGTCAAAAAGGTCTGCAAGTGGTGCAGAGAATTTGCAGATGTTTGCAGTTTGCTGTGCATTTGGTTTCCTGAGATATCTCGAAGCACCATTTACAGGACTTTGAGGAGTTAAAATTTCGGAAAGTGTGTGCCAGATTGGTACCAAGAATGTTGACAGAAGATCACAAAAGGCGATGCACTGAAGTTCTCGCCAATTTCTTGTACGCTATGCTGACGAAAAGGACAATCTTATGGATTCAATAGTCACAGGTGATGAAACTTGGGCTTTCCAAGTTAACTACGAGTATCACTTGTTTTCCAATTTGCAACAAAACTTGGCTGGAAGGCGTTTTAGTGACGACGAGGTGAAAGATGGTGATCAACGCTTCTTCAAGAGCTTGACTGTGGACTGGTATAACATAGGCACACAAAAGCTGCCACAGTGTTTACGAAAATGAATCGATCAAAATAGCAGTTATGTAGAAAAATGTTCACGCATAAATTCTATGTACCATTTGCTGAAAATAAATATGTATTTAAATTTTTAAAAAGTTAGAGAACTTACTTTTGGGATTACCCCATTATTATTTGTCACAAACAGGCTTTTTTAAGAAATAAGATGATTATAATTTTGAAAGTTTGGTGCTTGTTTCTAATATGCGATGCAGCGATTTTTTTTTTCTAATTCCTTCACACTTTTTGATGTTTTTATATACAACCATGAATTTTAATATAATTTCTTTACTTTTTAGTGCAATTTCGTGTTGGGGGGCATTCTTTTAACGCTATTAATAGTATGTTTATTTTCTTACTGCATATGTTGCCATATTGAAGAATTCAGTGCAGCTTGTTTCTCCGCTGAATGCTTTACTGCCAACAGTCTTACCTCTCAAAGTATAAAATTGAAAGAAGTGTAGAGAAGTGAAACACAACTTAGCACAAAAGTGAATCGAAAAATGTTTTAAAAAATTTATCTTACTTCCATCAGCCTATAATAAATTCCAAAAAATCTTCTCAAAACACAACATAATTCTTGCACCTCAAAATAGATTTCATATCAGAAATTTGTTACAAGCCCCCCCCCCCCAAAATTCAATTACTATGAAAGAAAAACCGGGAATATATGAGATCAAATGTGATACTTGAGCTAAAATTTATAAAGGAAAAACAAAAGGAAAATTTGACATCAGAACTAAAGAACATATAAGAAATATTAAAAATGGTGAAACAGAAAAATCAGCAGTGGTTTTCATTTTTTGAATATTATACATGACATCAACTAGGAAACATCTTTAATAAAATACGTTAATCATCCCATAGACCTTTCCGTATGGGAAAAAATCTTCACTAACAAAAATCGTCATAGAGTCATGAATTTTGAAACTTCACCACCGGACATCTTTGACAAGTACATCACGCCATCTATCGACGATACGGAGAAAGAGGAAACCACTACAATTTGCAGTAGTTGAGTTGCAGCTGATGATAAGAGCAAAAGCTCTTGAAACATGTCCTGTGAAAAAATACTGTGAGTGAACCAATGTGTCTGTGTCTTCTCAATTCACTTTTGTGCTATGTCTTACTTCTCCCTAAAGTTCACTAGCAAACTAACACCAAGTAGTACATAAATTGCACCACCTAGCCAATTGTACTAAACACAAACAGTATTCTCTAACTTACACCAACTAGGTAACTAATTCCGGTTAACATAACTACATCGACATCCGCACCTCATTCGTTTCCACGTTGATCATTCCCAGAATCCAGTTGCCCTCTACGTCGCACCCATGATGAAACTTCTGTCGTGCTATTTTACACTCGTCGATTTGAACAAGGTGGCCGGGACCGCCAATTTCCCCCTTGCATGTACACTTAGTGTCATTTGACATCATGCACACTTCGCGGCAGTAGCCGAATCAGTCCCATACAGTCCACGAGCTCATACATTTTACTGATTTGTCATTTTCTGATTTTCAACCACATACTGAACGAATCAAATATTTGAAGAATGCACAGAACAAACAACCCTCACTTCTAGCAATACAATAGGTACTTTTGCTAGCCTACTTTTGTAAAGCAATAAAACCTGAGAGAAAACATGGTCAGTATTTTCCAAAACTAATCTGCGCTAATTGCATCCACATGTCCTTTTGCAGCGGTGCAGGACAAATGTCTGTGTCATTTTTGCAGAGATTGGCTACAAGTGCTATATATCCTTCTCATGTTGGCTGCAATGCGAAAACCTGCACATTTTCTGCTTGCACATGCATAAACGTGCATCGTTATACATAGAAAATATTCTTGCGTTGCACAAAAAAAGAGTTTCTCTAAAAATTTACTTACCATTTTTTAGCAATACACAGATTCAAATTTTTTTTAAAGAATTTCGTAAAATTTTGGCTCCTCAAAATAAATATATAACAAATTGGCTATAATTTCTACAAATAAAAAAAATGTAAAATTTCTTATAGTAAAAACTGTTGCATTTATCAATTTAATTGTTTAGATTGCGATCAGGTTTGCGGACCAAATATAATTTAGAAACTATAGTGAAGAAACATTTTAGAAATATTAGGTATTAAATCGGCCGTGACAAATAATTTTTGTCATTTAACCATTAAATAAATCCAGAAGTTAAATTATTAAAGGAATTAAATGGTATAATAGATCTAATTTTGTGTGAGAAAATATTTATTTTAAAGCATAGAAATTGTATAATGAATTTTGAAATAGCACCAATTGATTCTGTCTCAATGTTTGTTTCATTTTCAAAGTTTGATAAAAAAATACAAAAATAATACAAAATCTAGTTGCAGTTAACGATGACAACAGCAAAAGACAAAGTGACTGATGATGCAAAAAAATTTCTGCGAAACTAGTCTCTAAGTTAATTGATGGAAATTAATAATTTCATCTCACTAGTCATATACACGGTGTTCATGTTTATTCCTTTTTCCCGCCTTCCGGTTGAGCAAGAATGACGTCATAGTTGCCTGGTGAGTCTACCTTGAAATCATTGTGCCCTCTACGGAGAAGAAGCGGTAAATTTTGCGGAACAGTAAGCAAATTATAGCGCTCTGAGTGTGGTTTGGCTGGTAACTAATACAAGTAGCTTCCACTTTATATGAACACAGTGCACTATGTCTTGACGGTTGAATGCTACTTTCGTACAGGCATTAAAGTTGGTGCGACATATAAATATAATTTAAACCACTACATAGAGGAGTTTATGCAACACTATCCAACATTCAGACAAGTCCCACGGAGCGTAATGTTGTCAAAAGTGTCCAAGTACCGTCAAATTGACATAATTTTGTTTGCAACATAATCATCTTACATTTTATCAGTGTGCGATATAAAATTTTTGTCATTCTCACGCTTAATTAAAATGTCTATTAATATTGGTATCCTTATGTCTTTTTGAACCAATAGCTGCATGAAAAATTTCCAAGATACAGCATCAGTTACTCGCAAAAAGAGAAACACTTTAGACAGATAGTCAACCTGAAAAATAAATTGTGGTTCAAATCCCGGACATGGCATTGAAATTTTTTAGGTTGACTATTTATTATCTAAAACCTTAGCGTATATACGATCAGTGAGAAGAAATAATTTCCATCAATTAACTTAACAAGAGTTAAATAATGAGGGCTAGGATTTAAGTGCTTACAATAGTAAGTTGCCACAAACATTGTATCTCAAGTACGACAGCCCCTAGTGGTTTACCAGGAAAATATACAAGTCAGTTGGAGAACTTAATGTCAGGATAGCACGTTGGCCATGGTAGCTCAATGGGTAAGAGCAACTGGACGGAAACCTCGAATTGCGCAGTTTAAATCCCTGCCATGGCATTGAATCTTTCAGGTTGGCTCTATATATAGTCTACTCATTGCAGCCGCTAGGAGATACTTTTTATTACCAAACTCTGAAAATAAAACAAACTTAAACTAAACCAGAATAAACAGACTGAAGATGCAAATAAGGATTCGTAAAACTAGTCTCTTGAATTCCATGGAAAGTTTATCAATTTTCTTAAAAAGATAAGTGTAGTTTGTGACAGATAATTGTAACTTTCTTTGATTCTGACTTAGGAATTCCTTACACACGCTATGTATAGTCATCAGTGATAGAAACCCCAAACCATCCAAAAAAAAACCTTGTTCAGATAACTCACCCCGACTGAGATTCAAACTTGGGACCTCACGAATGTGGGCTGTGGTTCATCATGACTACTTGTGAATTGCTTGTGTTAATTTTGCCGACTGTAAATAGAAAAACAAGCTACTGCACAAGGTTCTTGTAAACCAATATTTGTTTTAGGTTTTCACAGAGTGGAAGACCAATATTAAGCATAAGGTGAAGCACTTGTTTGCTTGGCGTCACAAGACATCTAGTGATACATCTAGTTCTAAACCACTTACAGATATAGAACAACAGCTAAATTCACTCATTGGTGAAGTTGTCATTATAGGATTTGGAGGTGTTGCAGAAAGCTTTGATTTTACTGTGAGTATTGATTTACATTTGTTTTTTTTTTTAATATTATTCAAGTGCTTGAAGGAAATATCCATGTTTTGGACACATCAACTGTTGAATATGTTATACCTTTATATGCATTAAAGCCAGTTTTATATTGTAACTCCTCAAACCTTTGCCTGAAGTAACACTCCAGCCATTTTAAGTGAGGGGAAACAATTTAAATTAGGAATTGCAGGTCGCAGGTTTAGCCATTTTTTAAGTGAGGAGAAACAATTTAAATTAGGAATTGCAGGTCGCAGATTTAGCCAAAACAAGATTTGTGAGTAAGCAGAAAACAGCTGTAAAGTGTTTTTGA
This sequence comes from Mantis religiosa, assembly GCA_030765055.1. Lineage (NCBI taxonomy): Eukaryota > Metazoa > Arthropoda > Insecta > Mantodea > Mantidae > Mantis > Mantis religiosa. The sequence goes on along the minus strand of JAUKNK010000232.1, from coordinate 813,820 downwards.
TGTTGTAACGAGAGCTGAACGCTGTTTGTTATTGTCATCGACTTTGGTGCTGTACATTGTGATATGTGATGTATTTCTGCTGCTACGCAGTGTGTTTCTACGCAAATAAAGAACATTTAGAATTTCGGAAAATTGGACTTTAAATTCCACGAACCCACAAAGTCACAATATTGTAGTTAACGTTACCTAAGTTAGAAAACTTGGTCTATAAGGATTCTGCAATTTTAGAACGAAGTTTTTTGCTGTTGTGCTCTAATCCTATACCACTTTTACTTTTTCTCAAAATCACGTTGGTTTGTAAGTGATTTATTCGTATGAATAGCAGTGGCACTGCCAGGTTTTATTGTTTGGATAACACGTTTCAGGAATTAATTGCTTTAGTAACTGCAATTCAAATACAAAATTACGAAAGTAGCTAGGCTCTATATGTACTCCCAATAAAGGACTTCCTTTCCTGAAAACTAATACTTTTTCGATCTTTACTCTCTTTATATGCACCTTATGTCCCTTGGTGTTTCACGGAAGAAAAAACAGCTACTTTGAAGATATTTCCAAAGCACATAATTAAAATTGTTTTGAAAACTTCGTAAATAATTACAAATATGTATTATGCTTAAAGATTTTACAGGTAGAGACATCTATTGACCGCGAGATACTTCGTTACCGGTGAATTCAGTTTGTCGCCTAGCGGGAAATATATATACTGTGGCAACCCTGTATGGGTTGTCAGACCTGGCGCTACTGGCTGATCTTTGTTCGTTGGTTGTGCTGGAGAGGGGGTTGGCTTGCTCTTCCGCAGACGATCGGCCGCCACCAGAGTGAGAGGATGTGTTTGTAGCAACCCTCCGGAACACAAACCTCATTGAATGTAAGTTGTCTGGGATTATTAAACCTCTTTTTAAAATGCATTTGTGAGTTTTCCTTCGCTGGACCTTCCACCTTTCACCACCATGCAGGTAAGCTGGTTATCAGTAAAATAACATGTCCACCCTACCGCGTGGTGTAACTAGTGTTTGTTGAGATAGTTTAGCTCTACCGCTACGGATTCCCCCCAAAGCTAATTAATATTAAATCTATTCTAATGTAGGGTGTGACACATTGGTGGAGACGCGGGTAAGATCTCAAAATTTTTTTTTCTCCTTGCTTTAGTCCGGTTTTTATGAAAAAATTTGAATGTATACGGTGGTGAAAGATGGAGGAAACATGGCCGACCGCGTGGTGTTCAATTAGTTAGAAATTCGAATCTGGTCATCGTCTCGTAATCCTTTAACTTTTGGTCTGTTTTTTATTTGATTTCTTCAATAGTAAACTTATTTCATAATATTGTGCTAAATTTTTTTTATAACTACATGGAAATTGATAATGGACACCGCGTGGTCACGTGTTGATTTTCAAGGGACACTGTGTGAGTTTTGGCAGTAAAATTCAAAGTAAATAGTTTCTTTTTTTTTGGTGTTTTTGTGAAGTATGCACTTCATTTTTGTGTTCATTCCAGTTGGTAATTCTGCTTATTTTATTCTGGTGTCCAGTGTTACTTAAAAGTAAGTCAAAATGCCTAAGAAAACGCGGCAATCATCCAATGTGCCAGTTACAATGGATTCACATGATGTAATAGCTTCGACTTCTGCTTTAGCTAATCAAAGTGCACATGTACCTAGTAATTTAGAAGTATCCATGGCACCTAATGTTAATCAGACTCAGACAATGCAAGTTTCTCGGCCTTTTATTGATCCACCCTGTTTTGACAGGATAGCACTGATATCTCCTTCAGAATTTTTGAGAAAATTTAACTTAGTTTCTACAGCAAATGGTTGGTCAGATGTACAAAAGTTGAAGTTTTTCCCATGTTACTTGCGAGACACAGCAGCACTGTGGTACCGAACTTTTTGCCATAGACACCCTGAGCATGATTGGCATTTTCTAACTCAACAGTTTTTGGCAGCTTTTCAAATGTCCAATCAAGATGAATTGTTGGAAATTAAACTTAGGCAGAGGGTACAATTAGAAAATGAACCTGTATTAGATTACATTTAACATGTATTATCCTTGTGTGACCAAGTTAACGCTGCAATGACACAAATGGAGCAGGTAAAAACTTAGTGAAAGGATTGAAACCTCAGTATGTGCAAGCTTTGCTCCCATTAAATCCACAAACAGTTGAGGAGGTTTTACAAATTATTAAAAGCGTTGATAAAGCTAATTTTTATGTGCAACATAGACAACATTTAGTACAAGCACAAACATCAACTTACACTCCTCCACCTGTGTCATCTGCACCTGTTTTATCACGGTTTGAAAGTGTAAATCACTCTGAACCAGTTATTAATGTTGTTTCCACATTGAGTGAACAGGTCACTAAACTTGCTACCCAAATGCAACAACTTCAGTCTCAATTCACTGCTGCTGCATCTACTGTGCAGCCACCCCCACTTAAGCCTCCAAGATATCATGAAAGGAGACAGCAGGCACCTATTGTGTGTTACAATTGCAACAAGCGTGGTCATATGGCACGTAATTGCTGGACTTCACCATCTGGTTCAAAAAACTCGAGAGGCCCAGCCTCCAACGACATAACCTAGAGGTACCCAAAGTAAGTTCACCTGTGTCTAATGTTGTTTCTCTTCCAGGTCAAATTTTGCAAATTTTGGGGTCCATTGGGGAGTCAAAACTTCCAATTTTGTTGGATACAGGAAGTGCAGTTAGCATTGTGAATGCAGCTCATATCAATGACATTTCTAAAATGAAACCTGTCGAGATTTTGCTTAAAACAGCTGGTAACAAGTTATTAGATGCGCCTTATCAAACAAATTTGAAATTTCAAATTAATGACTTTGTTTTTCAGGAAGATGTGTTAGTGGTAAAAGACTTGGCACATAATCTCATTTTGGGTAATGACTTTCTAACTTCACATAAAGTTACCATTGATTATTCTTGTGCAGAAGTTAAGATTCAAACTCATGAGGGAGAAATGGTACACATTCCTTTTGAAACAACATGTGGTGGTCCCTTTACAGATATTGCTGTGATTCCATTGAACGATGAGGTACAGATAGTTAATAAAGTTTCTGTTGTAAAAGATGTTAAATTGCCACCGCTTACTACTTGTTTTGTGGCAGTGCAGCCTTCAGCTGATATTACAAATGAGGTTATGTTCGAGCCTTCTACCAGTATTATGCATAAGAAGAATATTTCTATTCCACCTGTAGTTTGCAAATCTTCAAAGGACTTTGTGATACCAGTACATAATAATTCAGCTGTTCCTCAAACACTTTTTGCTAAAACTGTATTAGCTAATGCTCATGAAGTTGCATTTGTTCAAAGTAACTCAGTTTCACCTAAGGATGTTACTCCATTGAACGCTCCAAAGTTTGAATTTAATGTTAATACCAACTTAACTGAAGCTCAAAAGTCAGATCTTCATAATCTGTTGTTAAAATATGAACATGTTTTTGCCACGTCATTGCAAGATTTAGGCTCAACTAATGTAGCTGAATTTAAAATAGAGGTAAAGGATGAAAAACCTATTAAGCAACGACCCTATAGGGTAGCTCATAAGCAGAAAGAGATTATTTCCCAACAAGTAGAGGAAATGAAAAATGCTGGTATTATTAGAGATTCTCAGTCACCTTGGTCATCACCTGTTGTGTTGGTAAAGAAAAAAGATGGCTCTATGCGGTTTTGTGTAGATTATCGTCAACTGAATAAGGTTACAGTAAACTCAGCCTTTCCCTTGCCTCTTATTGATGACCTCCTTAGTTACCTTGGAGAAGCTAAATGGTTTGCTTCCTTAGATTTGTTGTCAGCATACTTTCAAATTCCTTTAGAGGAGAATAGTAAAAAGTATACCTCATTTGTTACTCATGAAGGGCAGTATGAATTTGAACGTTTGTCTTTTGGGCTTGCTAATGCACCAAGATTTTTCAGTTCTGTTGCTGAGAAATTGTTAGGAGACTTGAAATTTAAGAAAGCTTTAGCATATTTGGACGATATTGTTGTTTTTGCCAAAACTTTTGAACAATTATTAGAAAACTTAGAAGCTGTTTTTCAACGTTTGGAAATGCATAATTTTAAACTGAAACCTGGGAAATGATTCTTTGCTATGGAAAAGATAAAGTTATTGGGTTTTGAAGTATCTAAAGATGGAATTTCCCCAGATTCTGAGAAAGTTACAGTGATCAAAGAACTACCACGCCCAAAGAATGTTAGAGACGTGAGAAAAGTTTTGGGTTTGTTCAATTTCTACAGGAAATTTATTAAGAATTACTCTTACATTGCCCATCCATTGATTCAGCTGACCAAGAAAAGTCAAAGTTTTATTTGGGGCCCGGATCAGCAAACAGCATTCCAGCAGTTAAAGAACTCTCTTGTTTCTGCTCCTGTGTTGGCTCATTATAATCCTGGAGCCTATACAGAATTACACACTGATGCTAGTGGTCTAGGAATAGGATGTGTTTTACTACAGAAAGTAAATGATAATCTTAGACCTATTGCATATGCTTCTAGAACTTTGTAAAAATGTGAAAGAAATTACAGTGTACCAGAGTTAGAGCTTTTGGCAATCGTTTTTGGTTTAACACATTTCAGGACTTTTGTGTATGGCTATAAAGTGCATGTTATTTCAGACCATCACTCCCTTTGTTATCTGAACAATTTAAAGGATTTGACAGGCCGGTTGGCTCGATGGAGTCTAAAGTTACAGGAATTTGATTATGATATATGTTATAAATCTGGTAAGAAACATAATGACGCAGATGTTTTGTCAAGGTTCCCTGTGTTACAGCCTGAAGAGCATCAAATTGAACAACTTGATGAGCTAATTACCTGTTTGCTATCACCAGTTGAGGTTGCTCAGAAACAAAATGATGATCCAGTTCTGACTCCAATTATTAATGCCCTTAAGGATCCTGAATCTGCTCCTGCTAAGGTTCAACGTCAAGCTTCTACCTATATTTTGAAAAGTGATGTCTTGTACAGGAAAAATTCGAGTTCTACTGGTCCCTTGCATTTACTAGTCATTCCTGAGGTGTTAAAGCATGAAATTTTGTCCTCATGTCATGATGATCCACTATCTGGTCATTTAGGTTTGTCTAAAACCTTTAGTAAGATTAATTCAAGATACTACTGGATAGGTATGAAAAAAGATATTGAGCATTTTGTGAAAACTTGTCCAAGTTGTCAGTCTAGGAAGGCACCTAAGAATCAAAAACCTGCTGGTCTTTTGCAGCCTATTCCAGTTAACTTTATTGGAGAACGTTGGGGAATAGATTTGTTAGGCCCTTTGCCTCGTTCTACGTCGGGTCATAAGTATATCATAGTTGCTACAGAATATGCTTCTAGGATGGTTGAAGCTGCCCCTCTCTCTTTGGCTACCATTCCCCAGGTTACTAAGTTCATCTTACATCAGATTATTTGCAGGCATGGGACCCCTGCCATGTTACTGTCTGATCGTGGTAGTGTCTTTCTGAGTGAAGTAACCCAGGAACTCTTGAAAGCTTTGTCAGTTTCCCCTCATTTTACTAGTTCATACCACCCTGCATGCAACGGCCTTACTGAACGATTTAACCAGACTTTACTAAATTGTCTTAGTCATTTTGTGGATTCAAATCAGCGCAATTGGTCTAATGTTTTACCATATGTGATTTTTTCATACAATTCTTCTGTTCAGGAAACTACAAAATTTTCACCATTCTATTTGATATATGGTCGTGAACCTTCCTTACCAAATCAGGTGCAACTTCAGGCCACTTCAAATGATTTATTTGTTCGGCAAACTTTGGAAGAGATTCAGAAAGCTCGTGAAGTAGCCATCCATAATATTAATCAGCAACAGATTAAACAGAAAGAAAGATATGATGCTAAGCATAGAGATACTCATTTTGCAGTAGCTCAGCTTGTTAAGATTTTTACTCCAATTAGGAAAAAGGGAAAATGTACCAAATTGCTTCATAGATATTTTGGGCCTTTTGAAATTGTTCGACAAATTACTCCTGTTACTTATGTGGTTAGTCGACCAAATGCTCCTAGAGTTAAGGAACAATCAGTACATGTTTCTAGGATATTCCCATATTTTGATCCTGTGGGACCATATAGACTGTAAATGCATTTTGCTTTTCTTTTGTGTCACATTAAATGTAAAAAAGGTTGTATGTAAAGTATATTGTCCCTTGATTTCTGAGTGTGAATTTTGAGATTTAGTGTATAGTGTGCTAAGCTATTTTGTTTTGGAATATGATGTATATTATTGGCAAATGGCAATACTTGGATAGATGTTTGATGAATTAGATGTCAAAAGTTGAACATACAATTGTTATTATTGAAAGTCACAATTAATTGATATTAAAAGTATATGTTCCCTAATAACTGTTTTGAGTTGAATAACCTCATTTTATGATAAATTTTGCAATGATTAGAAAATTGAAATTTTGTTTATTAATTTTAAGTTTACATTCTGGAATAGTGCTGTGCTACCTCAATAAGAAGGATGAATGAAATTATGTGTGATTATGTGAAAGATGTAGAGGTAAAGTTTATCTGGTTAATGGGGTTGCTGTAATGTGCCCGTTAATCCAGTGTTTTAGGCTCGATAAAATGGCGTAAATGTGCTTATCGATGCAAGTAATTAAGTGTATTTTTGAGTTTTGTTTAGCATTGGCGCTGAAATGTGCATGCTAAGATGATGAGGAAAACCTGAATCACAGAGAGGTTTGTGAATGACTGTTATGAAGCTGAGACCTGGGGGATGTTTTGTTTGTCATCCTCGCCATAGTTACCAGGTATTTGTGAGATAGCACATTACTAGTACAGATGTTTACTTTGTCTCTTTATTGCAGGATGCTAATAGTTTGAACATTTTGATAAAATTGTTTTGGATTAAGAGTGATATATATTTTGGAGTTGTGTGATTACCAGTATGCTTTAATGGTTTATTGAATTCTAAGTTTTATGTTGAAAAGCAAAGGTACCCTTCAATGTATACAAAAGTTTTTAGAATAGGCTAAGACATGATACTATATTTTCTCTTTTGTGTATCTAGGATGTGAAATTTTGAGGCCCCAGAACTTAATTTTTTCTTTCAGTTTTGTTCTATGTATTGTGTTGTAGAACGATTTTTTTTTTGTTTTTTTTTGTTGGTGTAGTAATGTGACAGTAGTTTTGTTGGCATGCAAAATGTTGATGTTAGTAGATTGTAAGTAGTTTTGTTGATTTGAAAGGTAGTAGTACTGATGATATTAAGTAGTGCGCACACATAATAAATATGATTGACATTATAATGGTAAAACAAAGAGAAAAACTGAGCTCATTTTTGTTTAAGTGTACACGTCAGTTTTTGTTAAAAAATTTATGGCCACGTGTAATATTTTGGGGTACCCCTCTAATTGTAAGTTTTGGTATTTTGAAAATTTGTAATATTTTTATTCAATGTTTTGGAAGGTCAAATTATTCTGTGCTGTGTGTATTGTATTATTTCTACCCTAAGGGGTTTTTGTAAAGTTTTGATTGTGACATTCCTAAGTTTTATGTATTCTTTTGTGAAGATTATTTTGTGAAGATTATTTGATTTATCTTGTCAAAATTTGTAAGCTCTATATATTGCCGAGTGATGGAAATTATCTTAGTTTTATCATGTATCTTGCTACCCAGATGGGGTGCACCTAAATTTTTTTTTTATTATTTATTATTGTTCAGAAGCGAAGTTTGTTTTAATGATGTAGTTGTCTTCTGTAATTGACGTACACTTATATTTTTGGAAATAATGTTGTAGTATGATGATACGTATCAAGTCAGCCCTATTTATCTGCGTTCCTGCTGCACCACACTGTTCCTACCGAACTGTTTGCACCATGGGAGTGCTAAACCTGCCACACTGCCTTGTGTCATCGGGCTCTGGTCCGCCCTTTATGACCACTGTTCGTCAGAGCTTTGGCAGCTATTAGTGCTGCCACTTCGTACCTGGTTTGGGGGCAGAAGAACTATTAGTGCCCCACATTGTTATTCAGTGTAGAGCAAGTACAATTGTGCTCAATTCAGTGGTCTTTATTCATCAGTGACTGCAGTGCAAGCTTCAAGTTTTTTTATTACATTTGTGAGACCAGTGGGAATGGAATGTACTGTTCAGGCAGTTTGTGAAACTTTTTTTGCTTGGTGCAGTAGTGGTGAAAAGTGCTGAACTTCATTTATTTTTCTTTTAGGGCCTTTTAATTAAAGTTATAGACAGACACTGGAGTAAAGAAACGAATGTGTAACGTCAAGAGACAAGATTTATGTGTATAATACTGTTTGTGATGTTTGTATGCTAATTTTTTTTTTGTTCCATCACTCGAGCGAGTTTCTTTTCATTTGTTATTAATTGTTCTGTTGACCCTGGGTCAACAGCTTGTGGTCCGGGGGGAGGTGTGGCAACCCTGTATGGGTTGTCAGACCTGGCGCTACTGGCTGATCTTTGTTCGTTGGTTGTGCTGGAGAGGGGGTTGGCTTCCTCTTCCGCAGACGATCGGCCGCCACCAGAGTGAGAGGATGTGTTTGTAGCAACCCTCCGGAACACAAACCTCATTGAATGTAAGTTGTCTGGGATTATTAAACCTCTTTTTAAAGTGCATTTGTGAGTTTTCCTTCGCTGGACCTTCCACCTTTCACCACCATGCAGGTAAGCTAGTTATCAGTAAAATAACATGTCCACCCTACCGCGTGGTGTAACTAGTGTTTGTTGAGATAGTTTAGCTCTACCGCTACGGATTCCCCCCAAAGCTAATAAATATTAAATCTATTCTAATGTAGGGTGTGACAATACTAACACATCTTCTTGCATACGATACCACGGCTAGCATTGTGATGTGGTCGCTTTTATCTTTGGTTTTATTTCTTACATTACGTTTTCTATTCGCCAGAGAAGTAAACCTAACACCAAATATGTAAAATGGTTTCGAAAGTGGTAGCTCCACGACAAAAAAAATACACCGCATCTGTTAAGAGTACCCCAATCGAAAGATCTTTTTCAGTTATAGCTTAAGCCAAAAATTGACAAATTCATTTATTTGACCTCCTCCACTCGCTCTCTGGTAATAATTATAATTGTCCCAAAAACTATTGTGGTTCTATCAACTTCGTGATAATCGAGATAAACGTTTGTGATAATCGTTTAATTACAGATTTGTTTGTAGATACCATCGGAATAAAACAGCATAGAGGGCTTAAACGATTGTTGAAATATTTACGAGTTGGTGGCTAGGTGATGCTACTCAAATTTCTTTCTTTTAGCCTAGACAGGATATTAAAAAGAAATCCTGTCAAAAATCTCACAAGATTTTCTGTACTTTCTCTTTTAATTTTCTTCCATTCCTCCATTTAAAACTTCTTAAAATCATTTTTATTACAGATCTTGTGTTTTCGTGAATTTTCTTCAACAATAAGCCACACATGATCAATTGTGATGATGTCTGCTGATTGTGGAGATGTTTTCATCCATTGAATAATGTGTTATATTGCATCCAGAACATTGCGTAGTTTGGGATCATTAACCTGTAGCATGATGTAGCCAACAATAAGACCCATATTGTTAACATTTTGGATGATGTGACTTCAATATATTAATATAAAGTCTGTGGTCCATTTTCCCATCGGTAAAACACAGACTCCCAACGTCAGTCGCATTCGTGCACCTCCATACAAACACAGATCCTCCACCATGTTTAACAATGGCTGTCACATTTTGTATTTCCAATTCCCAATTTCGCAGACACCATATCTCTTCCTTTTAATGCAGATATTCTAAATTTACTATCATCGGTACAAACTTACATTTTTCCAGAAGTCTTAATCATCATTTATGTGAGTTTTTGCATATGCCAGTCTCTTACTTCCGTTATCCTTTGTTATTTAAGGTCTTCTATAGGGTATTCAGTTATATTCAACCTTTTGAAGAATATTTATTATTGTCTGCATATGTACAAGTTTTACCATACCTTTCCCATCTCTGCAGCAATCTTTGTAGCACCCAGTTTTAGGATGTTTTTTCACTTTTCTCACTATCTGACATTTTTCAGCTTGAGTCATGGCTGAAGGCTGACCTTTTCTTGTTTTGTTTTTGTATGATTGTATCTGTATATGATACCCTTAACTGTAGCAATTGCCACATTAAATATTTAAGCTATTTCTTTGAATATCTTACCATTTTTGAAGCACCTTAGTGCAACTTGCGTTTCGTTCTCTGCTTGAGATTCAGATTTAGATTTATTCTGCAACTGGGAACACTTTTTACAAAGCATCCTCAAAAAGTAACACTAAAACTAAATTTTTACAGTTATAAAATAAAAACTAGTAAATCTATTTACAGATTGTTAGCAGTTCTAGATATACAAAATAGATTCATATCAAATTTTAATAAATTAAGTCACTCTTCCATTTTTGTATTCGTCAATTAAGTAGAAAGCGTTTTTCACTAGGTAAGTCTTTATTGTGGATATTTTCATCACTTCTTCATTTATTGCCTCGATAGAATGAGGTAAATGATTGTATAAATTTTTTGTCCCCCTGAACCTATTTCTAAAGTAGTTCTGTATTGCTCTTGTATTATTTTCATGAACTTTTCTATTTTTTCCTTCTAAGTGGTTTCTTATTACATGTCTGAGACATTCAAAAATATATAAGCAGGGTAATGTTAGTATGTTAAGTTTTTTGAAACTACCTTTCCATGATTGTCTCCTAGGGATTTTTTCCACTATTCTGATTGCTTTTTTCTTTGTCTCAATGTTTTTAACATATTTTTCTGACCTGCTGCTCCCCATCACATTATCCCATAACTTAGGTGTCCATGTATAAATGCATAAAAAACCTTTACTGCGCTGAGTTCATCCATAATTTGTGTTGCCTGTTTTAATACATATATGCCCTTGTTTATTTCCTTGTAGATCTTTTCTATATTTTGTGCCATTTTAAACTGCTATCTATGACTAATCCTAAAAACTTTGTCTGTGCTACTTGGCTACTTTGCTTATTTTGTACTGTTAATGTCATTTCAGATTTGTTTCTATTACTGAGTTGAATTTGCATCCATTCGTTTTTGTTTGTGTTTAGTACCATTCCCAGTGCTTCTAAATAAGCACTAATTGATTCTAATAAGGAGTTTGTTTTTTCTTGAACTTCTGCCTCTGTCTTACCTGTTACCACTACAGTTGTATCATCTGCATATCCAATGGCTAATCCTCCTGCATCCTGCATTATTTTAAATAAATAATTTATATGTAGGATAAATAGATATTTGTTTCCTTATGTTTTGGTCCAATGCTTTCTGTTCTGTTGCTTAAAGTTTTGAGGCATAAAACACACTGAAAAAAGCACACGAAGGAGGGAAAATCATCTAATGGAGCAGTTCCGTTGCTGCTTAGTTCACCAGATGAATACTCGTTTGATCTCCAAGCAGAATGTGCTATAACATTTTGTGTCAAATTTAAGAGAGTATATGCCAATTTTAACTTGATCATTAAAGAGCAGCGAATAACATTTTATTCACTGTAGACGTTGGCAGTGAACTAGTTTTGATTTAAAAATAAAATGTACATTAGTGTGATGTACCTGAGAGGATGAATACTTTTTTGAGGCACTATATTTCGCAACAGAATTGCACTTCTCAGAAACTATTTGTAGCTGGATTATTAATACTCGTCACTTACTTGTTTATATTTATGAGAATTACACATGCTCCAAAGGCAAACACTGCTGATATGACCTGAGATGTTAAATGTGAGATACAAAGGGGAACAAAACTGTCGGCTATCAAAAATTGTGAGAGTATAATACTAAATGTTGAAATTATTGGTTCCGAGCACCTGAATTAAATTTCGCTATTTTTAGAAGTGTATATCAGTTGTCACTGTCATAAATTACACATGCTGGGATGAGTACAGTGTAAATGTTTTCCTCAAAATTTCAGAAAAAGTTACTTTGATATGTGTACTTTATTAATTTAATCCTAAATGGTATATAGTCAGAACGAATGCACAAATTTAATATAATGATAATATGCATGCTGGGAGCCCTAGTTACTGATTATGATGATAACTAACAAAAGCCATACACCAAATTAACAGATTTCTTACAACCTCAAAGCCATTCGTGCATGTTACATAAAACATTGTAAGAATCATTTACAACAATAGTGATCGTAAGCGGACAAAACAAATTAGATGTGTTATAGGTACTCTTCTGTGTTATGTATCAATTTATTTACACTTGTATACTTCTGACACTATGCACTTTTTCATTAAAAATGTTTCAAGGAAATATCATCATAAGCAGCTTACAAGGCCAGCTTCAGATCGCCAAGAAGCAAAATCCCCCCTCCCACTGTTCCATGTAGTGGTGGAGCGAACCAGTGGCCCGGAAATCAAGTTGGACGGTGTCACAACCATCTGCTACCTCCAGGTTCAGTTGGAACCAGCAGAGGGCTCTGGCGGCCCCCCACAATGTTATAGATGCCTGCGGATTAACCACTCCAGCAACTTCTGCCACCGTAACCCACGCTGCTTACGGTGTGCTGGCGCCCATAACAAAGATGTCTGTCCGCGTGCCATCACTGAGGTACCCACCTGCACTAACTGCAAGGGTGATCACATTGCGTGCTACGAGGGCTGCCCGACTAGGAAGGCTGTGATAGCCCCTAGGAGGGGGCCAGCATCAACATCGCCTAGGCAAAATTCTGGCCCCGCTGTACCAGTGCAGCCAGCTGCTTCTGGTACAACTCAGAAAGCACGTGGTGCGCATACCTTTGTGGAGGTGGCGCGCAAGCCTGCAGATTTGCCAGCGGTATCACGGGCAAAACACACACGTCAACCTAAGGCTACAGAAACAGCCCCTAAGACCACCCTATCCGGTAGAGCATAGGGAAGACGTCCTGCCAGAGAGCAAGAATCTGATTCCGAGGCGTCGAGCGGGCGAGGTACTCCCAAACCCGCTCGTCAGCTGAGAGATGGACGGGCAGATGGTAGGCTGGCGCCCAGGCGCTTTTCTGCATCCCCCACTCCCACCAAAACTTCCACGTCAAATGAAGAATCTCCTCCCACCACACAGGCCTCAGAGGTGCTGGTTTGGTTGCAGCAACTGCTGCAGAACCACGGCCGGCGTCTCTGTGAACTGGTGGTACGGTTTTTCGACACCACGGATTCTCCAGCCCGAATGGTCATTGCCATGGAGGCGCTTGCCTTGTTATCCACAGTAAGCCGCGCGAGCCATAATGGCGAGTCGAACTAGGTCTCTGACTTCGTTCAGATTCGCATTCTGGAATGCGAGTGGCATCAATGGACAACAAGGTGAACTACTACATTTTACGAGGTCATTTGCTTTGGATCTCATCTTGGTATCGGAAACACATCTCCGACTTGAAATGTCCTTCCGGATTTCCGGCTATCACTGCCTCAGGGTCGACCGTGTGGGCCGCCGTGACGGTGGCACGGCGATCTTTGTGAGGAGAGTGGTAGGCTTTAAACCTGTCCAGCTTCCCGCTCATCAAACCCTTGAAGCCACGGCAGTCTGCGTGAACCTGGATGGTTCCGAATTCCTGATAGTGTCTGCATGTTACCGTCCTCGCCAACTGTTCGTTGCTAACGATGATCTCTCTCTCCTCGCCCTACATCCCAACGTCATTATGGCTAGAGATTTAAATGCTAAACACCCTCTTTGGAATTTGGGTCCCCGGACATATGCAAGAGGCAGAGAAATCATCCGCATCATAGATGGAGATCCTCAACTGGGAGTTGAGGGTCCCTGCCAACCCACTCATTTCCCGCGAAATCAAGGCCGTCCTTCGGTCATTGACTTCGCAATCATCAAACGTTTTCCATTTCACTTATCACTCAATTCACAAAGCGCCTTACCTTCCGACCACAACCCAGTTGTGGCTGAGGTCAACTTACGGGTTGTCAGTCATGAATTCACGGTTCGAAACCATGAGGTCGAATGGGATTGCTTACGGGTCTGCTTAAATGACTCCATACCTCCTAACCCACACCTCACAGACATACAAACCCTAGAGACGGTGATCTCTTCCTTCACCTCCATCGTAGGACGAACTGTTCGTAACCTCACCATTCACACTCCAGCACTTCTACATCCTCACGTCATCCCGCTAGACATCCATCTACTCATCCGCCGCTCGTGGGCGACTCGCAGACTCTATCAGCGGCACCGCCCTGACAATAATCAAGTTCTGCTAGTGCGCTTGCGCCGAGAGGTTCATCTTCGACTACGCGAGCACCTTGTGCGCGCGTGGGAGGAGCTGATGTCTCGAGTGAATTTTGAGAATGGCGAGGCGTGGAGGCTTGCTAAAGGACTTCGGAACCGTGGTGGAGCACCAACCACCCCTATCCAAGGCACCCAAGGCCTGGTGTATGAAACCCAAGCCAAAGCAAATGTGTTTGCCGATTACCTAGTAAGGACCATGAGGCCACGAGATGACCCCCAGGACCTAAACTGCACTGGCTGCGTCAAGCGGTAGGTTCGTCAGTACCTTCTAGGGCCTCTTGCAGAGGCAGACCGACATCCAGTCCTTAGACCCATTGAGCTCCAGGGCGCACTCCGGCGTCCAAATCCCAAAAATGCGTCGGGACCTGATGGGTTGACACATCTCATGCTCCGTCACCTTCCCTTCAAAGCCGTTCTTTTTCTTACTCGGATTTTTAACACGTGTCTCGCCCTGGGCCACTTTCCACGACAGTGGAGGGAGGCTCGGGTGATTTGCATTTTGAAGCCCGGTAAAAATCCTGCTCTCCCCGCCAGTTACCGCTCCATTAGCCTCCTGTCAGTCCTCTCAAAGGTTTTCGAGAGGCTTGTTTTAGTCCGCTTGTCGCCTCTACTGGGGGACATTCAAGCTCTCCCTCCCCATCAGTTTGGTTTACATCCTGGGCACTCCACATCACAGCAGCTGCTCCGTCTTGTGGAGGCCGCTGCCCTGGGTTTCCAGGAAAGGGCATTCACCGCGGCAGTATCTCGACCACCTGGCATGCAGGCCTCCTACATAAACTAATCACCCTGGGGCTTCCTTCACACATGATACATATTATACACTCATTCCTTAAAACCAGACATTTCATTGTTACGGTGGCGGGAAAGCTGTCTACCACACGACCCATCAGAGCAGGCGTCCCCGAATGCTCTGTCTTATCCCCACGGAGCTACACGTCAACATAGCCCAATATGCAGACGACGTGCTACTATACAACACAGATAGAAACGCACGCAGAGCCTTCAACCCAATACAGCGACACCTAAGCCTCATTCATGACTGGTGTAGGCTTTGGCGATTGTCTATCAACCCAGAGAAAAGCCAAGCCATACTCTTCACCAAGCGTCACTTTCCCGCCAACCTCCCCGCCTTTAACTATTCTGGCAGAAGTATAGACTGGACATACTCTCTAAAGTATCTAGGTGTAAAGCTGGTCAAGGGCCTTACTTTTGGGCCTCACACCCAGGAGGTGGCTCATTGGGCATGCGGAGCTTCGGCTTCGTTATACCCCATGATGCGCTCAGGGATGCCGACACCCCTTAAGTTGCGCCTTTTTCAGACTTTAATTTTTCCACTCATGCTTTATGCGTGTGAGGTCTGGGACATGGCCGCAGGAACCAATCAGCTACAACTTCAGCGTGTACAAAATAGATGCCTTAGGTCCATCTATTCTGTTTGCTGGAGGTTTCCCTTGAGATACCTTCATGAAGCCTCATCTCTCCACTATGTGGAAGATGTGAATAGGCACCGGGCCACAAAATTCTACGCGTGTTTGCCTCATCATCAGAGCGCCCTGGTTAGGTCTCTAGGGGACTATGGCTCCTCAGAAAGACGCTGCAAGCTCTACCGGCTTCCCCGCATGGCATGCGGGCACGCCCGGTAACAATAAAGTTGTTATTCCAACCTCAAAATTGTCACTCTTTGATATTAATAGACCTAAATTAAACTCTTCCTAAAATTATCACACCAACGGTGCACACATAGCGTTGCAACCGAATTGGCTGCCATGGGGAGCTACGGCTACCTCCCTTCTTTTCATCTACCTAAATTTAAACCACCACCCTGCAAAACCCCACATATCCTGTCATTAAGTGGTTAAGTCCGTGTAGGACAGGTACACGAATGACACACATTGTGCTGACCCTCAGTCAGCCGCCAGCTGCTTGATTGATTGATTGATTGACAGAAAAGAAAAACCTGAGCCTGAACCGACTTGTTCTCGCATTTGGCTTTGGGTGTTAATTTCATGTTGTTCCTTCGTTGTGATATTTTGAAGTATTGTTGTTGAGGTTATGATTATTATAAAACTTTTATCGGGGAAGGTTTCGTACCACTTTCCACCATTTTTGCATAACCACATTACTTTCAGCGTATGTATGTGAAATCTATGGAGAGATTTTCTATGTATTTGCAAAGGTTATGTTGTGTATGAGAGGGGCACATTTCGGAATCCTCCTTTGCTAACATTTATTTACAGATAAGTTACGAGATTCAATCTGCACATATACAAGTTTCATTGCTTGACCAATGCCATTCTTTCAAAGTCTTAAACGCCGCATTCCTAGAACTCTTCATTCTTACTTCAATTAATTGTTAATGTAGTTTTCAGTTCAGATAAACAAATACCCACACCATCTTTTTGCTTCATTTTTTTCTGTGTGTATTCAGTAAAGTATTGTGAATCTCCTTGTTCTACTACGAAGGGGGCTCCTTATGCCAACATCTTCTTGTAGACCAGCTGGAGGGGGAAACTGGAAGTCGCGGATAAAACCCGCCCCAATCGGGTGTCTTCCACTACAAATCACACCTTGCTATCACCTGGGATGAAAGCCGCTTGGATACCTATAGCGCAAACTTATTAAAAAGGAGGAAGAAAAATTTCAAATTCGAGGGAAAAATACTATGTACTCACTGGAAAGTGTAAATCATTCAAGAGTAGCAACTCGTTTATTCAGCCCGTCTCGGTAGCGTAAAGGGTAGCGCGTCTACCTCTCGTTCAAGATGTCCCGAGTTCGAATCTCAGTAAGGGTCAGTTACCTGGATAAGGTCTTTTTTCGGAGTTTTACTTTATCCTGAAAGACGAATGAAGGGTAGCTCTAAGCTCAGTGGAGCCTGGACTCATTTCATTCATTGTCCGATATGACTTAACGTTGGAGGGCATAAATTGTGCACACCTCGCTCGTTTACTCCAGAAACAGCAAGAACTAAATTGTTTCTGTAGTAAGAGTTGGTCTATTATTTACCGGTTATCTTATGGTCCAAAGCTTGGGTGCTGCAGTACGTGAGTATACCATATTTGGTACTTACAATTTTTTTTCTGTTTTAGAGGTATGCTGTTCACATAAACATACACACTCGTAGACGTTTCTGTAAATTCGTTTTGTGGCATTAGAGAACCTCAAAACGTACTACCATTGAAATATCGCTGTCAACGTTTTGGGTGGAATGTAAAACCTCTAAACATGGGAAAGCATTGATTAAAACTGTACAATGCTTTCATTTAATGAAAATGTTGCAAACTGTTTTAGTCCGGAGAGATTGTGTGAAGGAACCCTCGTGTCAAATCGTGGCAACGTGCTATTCTTAAGCACAAAGTTTACAATTTATGCAACGAAATATTCATCTATATTTTGTTTTTTAGTAATTTTCTTCACTTAAACTCAGACTTTTTTGAAGCCTTTCCTTTGACTTGCAGGATGCTCCAAAATCTGCATTTTTGTTGAAATTGTTCAGTCAACTTGTTTGTTAATACGCAATACTTACTACAGGTAAGTGCTTATCATTGACAGTGAAAGACAGTTTAGCAGAGTGAATTGCCTTCCTGCCGATCTGGTTACCTATATATTTGCATTTACTTTTGTGGTAGGAGAGGTCCCGAAGATTTCCGGATGTTTAGCCTTCGGAAACACTCGGCTATGGAGTAATTGTAAACATCAAATTGAATGTTAATGGGTGAATATTTCATAATTTATGGTTTCAATTATAAGGCATTTAAATAAGCTAAACAGATATTTGTTTCCTAACAGAGTCTCCAAAATTCCATTTGCAATACACACACCAGGATTAACATTTTCATAAGAGGGTCATATTGAACATTCTTGGAAATTTACATATAAATAAATAATCTTCGTTTTTATTTACATTTTTTTAGATTGTACGAATACAATGCTGGTAGTTCCCTTATATAACCTTCAGCATTCATTTTTATGTTGGTTCTCAATCGTATGAAATTAACGAGTCTTTTAAGTGACTCACAGTTGGTTACATCATCTAGCTATTTAGATTGATATCACCTACATATTGTGGCGTAAGAAAATTGGTGAACAGCAGGAACAGCCAACAAATAAGTAGCGCGTTAGTCCATCGTAAACACGAATGACCAGAATATGAATGACCAGACATATGCTAAGTCATGTTTCAAATGCAAGCTGAAAGTGTGTTAAATAAAATTATATTGCTATAACTCTTTTCCATGCGAATATGTCCATTGAAGGTGTGACTAGTGATTAACAAATGAAGTGATTCATGCTCAATGGACAAATAATACATTTAACGTATACAGCTTTTTATGACAACTCTCCAATCCAACTTGGATCACACAGTAAGACCATAAAAGTAAAATTTTTATGTTCAACAGATATTTGTCTTCCAATGTACAGACTTATAGCTGATACGTGCCTACTGCTTTTGCAACAGGGCCGTGCATGGCTATTCGCAAGCATTGCCATGCATTTACTTTTCCACCTTTGTATCATACAACCTTGCAAATGCAAGTAATGGTTTAATCCGTTACGATAAGATGTGGAGCAGGTCAAATGAAAATACACAGTGTGTATTATAGTGAAGTGTGTAAACAAGTTTTATCACTGTTCATTTATTTTTACTATTGTGATGAAAAGCTACATAGTGAATTAATGGTTATGCACCACTTAATAGAATGTTTGCTCTTTATAAATAAAGATGGCAAAGTTTGCAAGAACAGTGTGGCCAATAATGGGATTTATATTCCTTTATGTATTGATTTGCTTTTCGTTTTTTTGTCTATTTCATGTTTTTGGTATGCAAAAGTTGGCAACAGGTCGACAGCTGGGGGACTGTTCAGATGATGCCTTGGGCGAGATGCATATGCCAGTTGCAGTTTTTAATGTTCAACAATTTAACTTTAAACTCAGCTACTGTTATGCACAGGTTATCAGGAACTAAATGATTTTCAGTATATATTCAGTCGTTATTCATTAAAGGAAGGATGTAAAACATGTTCTGTCAATTTTGGTAATCTTAAAACACATAACCTGAACCATACATTTATACTCCTAACTATTTGCACAGGTTGGGACAGGAATTCTTTATTCGTAGTTAATTTCTCTACATCTTAATCAGCCACAAGTTCAGGCGCAATTTGGTGCGGTATTTCTATGTTTGAGATGGGATGCACGTTGGCTTTACGAAGACCCACGTCGAGAATCCAGATATAACAGGGTTAATTCGTTGTATTTTGAGTTGTTTCTTGATGATTGTGTTTAATTATACAAGAGTCATGAAAATTTAATTTCAGGCGTGGTTCGGAATAAAGTTTTGGAGAACTCAAACTTTGTAACAATTTAATTGTATTATTTGGATTACATTTTACTTGAATTTCCTTTCACAGTCACTTGCAGGTTACTTCCAACATATCGACAAAATCTTACTTTGTTATAATTAAACAGTTCTGTAAATATTACAGAAAAGTTCTTGAATCTGCACCACTATTCATCACACTCACGATTACAAAAATCTCTATCAAGATTATTGATTTTTCGTAACTATCATTATTCCTATCTTAATTTTGTGATTGGTCGATTTAATTCCATGTCACAACATTACGTCATACAATTATTACTACGGCCAGTCACAAAATTACATATATTTTTACTTATTTAAATCACTAAATAGATTTACATAATCATTTCTTTATAAATCTATAAACTTTTCATACCTCCTCCGAACATAACCCGAAACTACTGATTCACGGTGATATACTCAAACATATGGTAACAAACAGTAATCACTATCAGCAAGCAAGAACTTTGCTCATTGGCATTTTAAAGTAGCGCTATTTTCAGACTCTTCACTCATTTGAGAGTGATGATTGAATAAGAAGCATTACTTCCGCTATGTGGAACACTTTAGGAATACAGCATTCCATATTACATGCGAGTCTTTCAGCTTTGTTTCATATCTAACTTAACAAAAGAATGTTAATTTAATAAACATATGGCACCTAAATGTGCACTTTTTCCTGTGGTGAGCGTTCCTCAAAATTAATATTTTTAATTGTGTTTTCTGGTGCAAATCAGGGAGATCAAGATACACATGAAGGTTCAGCTGTAGAAGGAAGAAAAGTAAGGGTCAGAGTCATCAGGCGGTCCTTTACATAAACCAAAACATTCCTGACAGTTTAACAACTATACCATTTGCCATCATAATATATAATGCATATGAAGTGGGAGATAATCAATGAAAATAACCTATAACCTGTCACATTTTACTGCAGTGAAGTACAAATTTTACTGTTGTCAATGTATCAGAAATGAAAAACTGTTGCAATAAAGCCAATCTTTCACTACAGCAAAGTGTTGATTGAGAATGATTCATACATGCAGTGAATCTAGTACCTGTTCTCATCCATGCCATAATCTCCCTTCCTACATTTTCCTTGGTATATGTATATATTTCTCCCTATCCCAATCCCTTTTAATTTTTCCTGTTGTATTACAACACCAATAAAAATATAAAGGTCTTTTCAAATACTCTTTATTTGTTTTTATTCAAAATTTCACACAATTTTCCAAATGTGTTATTAATAGTAAATAAGTTTGTGTGAATGTTATCTAATTTGTTATTTAAATTTTCTGCAGCACTCTTTTGTTGCTGTTGCTGTTCCCTAAATTTCTGAAGAAGCTTGGCATCGTATGGCTAATAGTGTGTTCTTCTATAACAAAACAAAACTTATTTGTTAATATTTAAAACTGCAAATAAAGTAGCATTATAAAGTTCTAAGGCATGGGCAAGTACAAGCAGAGGGGTCTAGACATGTCTGGCTATACTGCATTGTCCTAAGAAACACACTTTTTGTATTACTCTGTGCCCACGTGCACAAGCGTGACTGATGACATTACACTTCCACCCATGTGTTACATCATATTACATTCACAAGTTGTATGCACAAGAGTAGCTTACCATTAGGTAAAGGATAAATGGAGCTGTTCGTGGAATTGCCCACAGGAAAGTATGGTTTTTAGGACAGCAGGAGTGTACATTAGTTCCAGTGATGGAATTTCATAGTTTGCTTCAGTGAAAAGTTATATTATTCGTTCATCTGTGGGAGTTGTTTAATAATCTCGTGGTTGACCTGGGTCAGAAATTCATTCACGATTTCAAAGTTACAATACCTTATCCTAAAAAAAAGAGCTGTGATTTCAAAATGAAAAGTTTGAGTTTTAATTTCCAAATATTGTCGCACCAAATTAAAATGTGTCAGCTGTCAATCATTCAGGGAAATGATGATCTTCTAAGGAAAGCGTGCCCTTAGAGATCTTTCTTTATGATTAATATGCTTTAGAATCCTTAAAATGTTTGGAATAGACAATTTAATTAGTATCAAGCATTACATGAAAAGAGTCAATTTGCATTAAATTTAAAGCAAATAACATAGTTCAGACATCTTTCTCCTTCAACAATCATTGTATTTCAACGCTAACCTTGCTTAGCAGCAGTTAAGCTTATGCTGTCCATAAGTATGGGGTGTTTGACTTTTACGGTATACAAATAAGGGAGGCTGGCTCGACATACAGTATCCTATACCTACTTCAGCTGAAACCCATACTTTAAGCACACCCTGTTTCTTGATTTAACCTGTTCTTTCCTTACCTCCTAGAGACCCACGGTGTCGCATGCTGTGGTGTAGGTGTTGGCAGTTCCTGTAGTGGTGATGGTGGTCCTTGTAGCGGTGGTGCTGGGAAAACTGCTGGCATTTTTTGTTTTTCGGCTTCTTCTGCCACTTGGCTGTAAGAAGTTATTGCATATGCCTGAGAAGAGAACAAATACATAATTTATAATAATTGCAAATTATTTTGCTGTAAGTGATTGAACAGGCTTACAGTGCTGTGCACTACATTCACTTCAATTTTGGTAGTTTTATCTAGATTTACAGAATGGAATTTGCACTTAAAACAATAAGATATCAAACTACTGAATATTTTTGAATTTGATATCCCTGACACTGAAGAACCCTTTACCTTACAACACAGAACTTTGTCAATTGCAAACAAGTGATCCAACTGTATGGTGAACGCTCCTCCAGAATTTAAGTACTATTTGCTACAGAAACAGTAATTATTCAATAAATTCCAAAAGATTATTGTAAAATGTACCAGCCTAACGAAGCATAAATGTGGAATTTAAGCATTTGAATTTTTTTCTACAAGAAGCATGTTTGACTTAAGTTATATAATGGCTAAATCTGCAACCTGCAATACCTAATTTAAATTGTTTCCCCTCACTTAAGAAAGGGCTGAAGTGCTACTTCAGGCAAAGTTTTGAGGAGTTACGATATATAACTGCCTGTAATGCATATAAAGGTATAACATATTCAACAAATGATGTGCTCAAAACATGGATACTTCATTCAAGCACTTGAATAATATTAAAAAAACAAATGTAAATCAATGCTCATAGTTAAACCAAAGCTTTCTGCAACACTTTCAAATCCTATAATGACAATTTCACCAATTAGTGAAATTAGCTGCTGTTCTAAATCTATAAGTGGTTTAGCACTAGATGTGCCAACACCAGTCTTGTGACACTCTGCAAACAAGAGCTTCACCTTACGCTTTACATTGCTCTTCCACTCTGTGAAAACCTAAAACAAATATTGGTTTACTAGAACCTTGTGCAGTAGCTTATTTTTCTATTTACAGTCAGCAAAATTAACAAAAGCAATTCACAAGTAGTCATGATGAACCACATTTAAAACATAATTGCAAAAATTTATACAAATGTTAATTTTAAAAGATTAAGACCTTACTGCAGAATAAAGGTAGATGTCGTTTAGAACGCAAACTTCTGGGAAAAGTTATGTTTTGTGGCAGAAATCATCTCAGAGGTAATATAAGATACTTAACTTTACAGTCTTATAATTGTTTCTAATTTGAACATTTTAATCTCTCGGTTATAATATTAAAATTAATTTAAGGGTCTTCATGCAGCAACTAACATATCAAAGATCATTCAAACTCTACTGTATTCCGAATTTCTACTTGCATGTATTAACAAATACCTAAAACACACATCTACTAATATATGTCGCAATTAACATTAGGCAGATAGAAGAAAACATTTTAAGAGTATTGTATACTTGTTTGAGTAGAGACGCTCATGTAAGTAAAAACTTTCTTACGCTTCACTAGTTGGTGTAAAAACGAAATTAGCAAACCCACACTTCGACTTTGCTGAGCTTAAGTACAATCAGACAGTCCTGTTATTAGTTTTCTTATATGCCGGAATAATGTCATGGTGTGAAATAATTTTTAATTTGGGGCTATATCAGGTATTTGTTCAAAGCAGTGCTTTAGAAGGCATTTGTGTAACAATCGACACATCGATATCGTCTAATTTTGTAGTAGCAATATGGACCTTTTGGGAAGAAGGATCCATGATACTATCTATTTGTTAGCTCTAAATGCCTAAGGATGATGCTTCACAAATTTTATAAGTAATAGACAATGTGTATACATATAACTAACCGTGGCTCTAATTTGAACTCGGGACCTCTAAAGCGTGCCACAGACATGCTGCCATCTACCCAAAGAATTTGGCAGAGTGAGAGATGGTTATGATTATTATAGGACACAAGTACCTTATTCATAAATATTAAAAGTATCGTTATTATAATTGATCGTGAGTCCATGGTTCACTCGCTCGCTCGCTCGCTCGCTCGCTCGTGCTGGCTGGCTGTATACAGCCAGAAGGTTTTTGCTGCGTGCCCACCCATTAAGGGTTTTACCGCAGGTAGGATTATTATTGAAAGATGTGGGATGAAGGTGATGTAGGTTTTTGATTGGAAGTTAATTTTGAGGTTACCAAAGTACCTTCGGGTTGAAGGAGAGGATGCAGTACTTAGCACCCATTTTTTGTTTTGTTTTAAATATTTTGTATTTTAGTTGGGGAGAAATTTAGATGCCAAACAGCTTGGAAGAATTATGAGGAGCTCAGCTTTAGCTACTGATAGGTTTAGCTCCTGGGTTATCTAGGGTGCCCGCATGCCATACGGGTGACCCGATGCAGTCTAGATCGGCGTCTAGTGGAGTTATAATTTCCCAATGATCCATGGTTCACTACAGCGTAAAGCTTTGCTATATACCCGTCTTTCAGTCCTTCCAATCTGTAACACAGTTATTCCATTCGTCTGTCATTACGTTTGTATACCTTCTAAATATCCTTCATTTACAAACGGGGCAGCACACTTAAAGATACACTAAAACTAAAGACCAGGTTACATGTCATACTAAACTTTCTGAGTAATTGCCATTCTTCTTACCAGGTATAAGATATTACAGCTATAGCCATCTATGGTGCGCAACGACAGGTTGTGTAGAGCGTATGATGCTTCTAAACTGAAACCTTTTTTGTGGAGTAACGCTACAGCTAAAAAAATTTCGCTTGTGTAACGTACGTTTTTTGTAATATTGTGAGTATTATAATCAAACTACGTCCTTGTTCCATCGTCAGGGATGTAGTTTATCAAATAATGTCATGTTTCAGAACATGTTCACCAGAGAGAGGGGAATGTGGATTATCGTTTTTAAGATATATCGATATTGGAAAATTAAAACCAAAGTAAAGAAGGAATGAAAAATCTTTAGTGGGTATAATAAGTTTATATAATCCTTGTACTTAACAAGATCTGTTTTATGAAGACTTTTTCCATTATTATAAATTGTAAGTTCAAAGCTCTTCTGGGAGTCCTCCCAAAAATGCAAGATACAGATTTTGGTTTCATGCAAGTGTATTAAACATACGGCATCTTTATCAAACCGTTGGTTAAATTATACAAAAAATAAACAATCCCCCAAACGTATACCTGTGCAATATTTTGAACATTCTGTTTAAAGATTACATTCCTGAACTTAGTAAAGAAATTCCCGTTTTAAAGCGCAGAATTCGAATCGGAGAGCATCTTAAGAGTCAACTGCATGCACCTACAATAACAATAACAATATGCAATATTGTGCAATAACGATGTGCTTACTGTTTATCCTTCTCGTAACCTGTGTAGTGAAGACTTAGAGCGGTAGATTGTTAGCCCTACCACCGTCTTTTGAATGAGTTTTCTTTACTGTACATTTTCAAAATGAAGTTTTATTTTTGTGTGTGTTAGTATTTATTAAGGCTTATTGTTGTGCTTAACAGGCCAGAAGTGATGAGCTATATATTCATAGCGTCGTCAGCACAGTGAGCTCATAATAAAACGAAAGGCCCAGAAACATTTACAAGCGAAAACATTCATACTGTGTTCCAAAGTTTCGAATTCAGAACCAGTAAATTTGAAGACGAGGGGTTACTTTTGGCCACTCGCCCCTTGCATGAATGTCGTCCTCCGTCCATTGCATTTGCAAACTGCGCTACTGTGTTCAAAAATCGATTAATCTGTCAAGCAAAATTTGTATGCATTATGTATACAATAGCCGGAGTGGAATGAATGGCGCAGTTTTGTCTGTGGCCCCGCGGCCCCGATATACAAACCATGAGATTTATCAGGGATTCTCCCGGATTGCTAGGAATTTCCTGTCCGTGCAGTTCATCTCTTCTATTCCTTACATCTATCACGTGGTGCATTCTTTGAGGGTAGAAGTGCCGGCTGTTGTGTCGGTAATGCATGGCAGGATGATGTGCTCATGGTAATCCTTGCTCATCTAGTAGGACGGTCTCTGGTCTCCGGACCTGGTGTGGTAGGGCCAACTCCTCTCCGTAGCAGTCCAGTCCAGTATATAACTGAGTAATATATAATATGTATATATGTATATATATGATTGCTATAATACATACTCGAAACTGAAAGTGCCGTTCTTCCTGATGGAAGCTTCGAGAAGAAAAGCATGGTCTGCTTTATATGGCAAAAGTGAAATAATATTTAGCAGAATAGGTTAAGATATTTATAGTTGAATAGAACTTAATAGAATACATTGTGAATATAACAACTTAAATTTCCCGCATGAGAATGGAAGAAATTTTTTTAGTTGTATGGATTGTCCGACAGGTGTCGCAACAAATGCATGCACGAAGTTATGCAGCCCATAGATGGCTCTACCTGTTATGGCTCATAGCTACGAAGTATAATGTAGTTGCATATAAATATATGCACCTAACTTCCGTTATGTTTTTCTTTATTAGTTGCGCGTTTTATTTTGTGTTTTATTGCACGGGTGCAAAGACTAGGTATAATGAATACGGAGAAAATACTCAACGGACAAGTAATTGAGTGTGAGAAAGGAAGTCCCTTGTAGCGAGTATATGTTAGGACCAATTACTAATTTGTTAATTTCTTTTGGTCATTAACTGTTCGTTCCACCATTGGATTTGATGGTTGGTTGAGCACTTGTAATAAATTATTTAACCCGTGGACTGAGATCTTGTCTTCGTCCTACTGTATAATGGTTACGAGCGTTTGGACGGAGACCAGAAAAACCGTGGTTCAAACCTCGACTATGGCATTATATCTTTCAGTCTCACTACCCTACGATCAATTGGTTTCATTCAACATTTTGATTGTATTCGATGCAAGTTCTCGGATTTTGTCGCATGCTGCTAATCCTGAACACTTCCCCATATTTGAAAACAAGTTCCCAGATACTACAGTCACACATAACTAGCTGAGAACATTTATTTGAAATGACGTGAGAATAAATACGATGGTCAGTACCAAATTGTTGGTGCATTCACATGTTTTTATTTAAGGATTTTTCGTGATTTAGCGACTTTCAATCGCTAAAATAATTTTGTCCAGATTGTGACAACAATGTGTTGGTGATAACACATTTCTTGGCTGGCACCGCAGTTCAGTCGGTAGAGCACCTTTGTTCCGGATTTGATGCCCGGCGGTAGGGGTAAGGATTTTTATCCGACCAAGATAATTCCTGATCTTCTCTAGTCTGAAAGTAAGAATGAGAGTGCGAATGGGTGCGTGACTAATTATTAAAACTTAACTGATACGAGTTAACACCTTCGTTATGTTCCAAAGCAGAACGGCCGCCTATATCACCATTGGAGTTAAAAGGGGCAGGGGGGTACGGTATAAATGGAACTAATAAAAAAGATGTATTTCTTCTTAGATTTCCTAGGTGACCGTTTTAAGAAAAACTTTCCACTCAGTTGGAACTGAAGGTGCTGGAATGTAAAGGCGTTTTAAGTGACACTCAACATGCCACTAAATTACATAAAAGTTTGTTTAGATATACAGCCTAGTGCTAGATTGGGCTATTTTACGGAGGGGATTCTGCACGAGACCCAAAGGAGGTAAATTGTACCTACATCCCGGGAGGAGGGATGAAGCGGCCATCCCAAGGGGTCACAATAGTGCACAAAGCCGATTGCCTATATTTTACTAGATAGAAATTCCCCAGCAGGGTAGCACAACATACCTCCCATCCCTTTGTGGTTCGGGAACAGTCCCACCATGAGACCGGCAACCGTCCTACCGAAGGAGGAAGCTTTAGCTCACAGCATATCATCCAGCCATGCAGCGCCGAGACTCCCGCCAACACTTTTAGCCTGAAAGAGAACACAGGATGATAGATGATGTGAAACGATAATGGAGATGAAGTGGAGGAACAAAATTTTGGAGGATGTAATTCACCTAACCAGGTTTCACCTGGTGACCCGGGAGAACCCCGTAATAACCCATGGGGAGGTGGGTGGCCCACGGTAATCCAAGCCGGGCCTCCCGAATGCGGGCTACAGGGATTAGGATTTCACTACCGAGGTGCTAAAACTTAATGCCCAGAAACATTTACAAGCTAAAACATTCTTAGTGTGGTCCAAAGTTTCGAGCTCAGTACCAGTAAATCTGAAGACGAATAGTCACTTTTGGCCGCTCACCCCTAGCACAAACCTCGTCCTCCGTCCATTGCATTTGGAAACTGCGCTTCTGTGTTCAAAAATCGACTAATCTTTGTAGCGAAATTTATATGCACTATGTTATACAACTGACCGAAGGAGGCGGTTTCGTCTGTGGCCTGCATTCGGAATGTCTGAGATCGATTTCCGAGGCCAACCTCACTGACCCATGGGATTTATCGGGGTTACTCCCGAGTGGATAGGAGTTTCTTGTCCCACCGGTTCGTCTCTATTATCCTTTCACATCTTTCATCTAATGCTTTCTTTTAGGGTAGAAGTGTCGGCAGTTGTCTTGGAATGGCGTGGCAGGAACACATGCCCCTGGTAAAACTTGCTCATCCAATTGGACGGTTTCTGGTGTGGTGGGGCCGAATCTTTTCCGTCGCATTCCAGTATATAACTAATATATAATATGCACGTATAAGATTGTTCTAGTACATACTCAAAACTGAAAGTGCCGTTCTTCCTGATGGAAGCTGCGAGAAGTCAAGCATCATCGGTTTTATATGGCAAAAGTAACACTTCTTGGGAGTAGTAATAGACACTAGATTGAAATGAAATGGACTTGATCAAAAAGTAATAAAAAGTTGATATATAAGAACAAAGAATGTAAGTAATAGTTAACAAGTATTAAACAAATATACTATGCATTCATTCGCTCTCAAGTCAGCTTTGGAATTGTATTTCGGGGCACAATGAAGGAAGCATTAGCTTAAAGGGTATTTTGGCTGCAAAAAAGGAGCAATACGTTTAATGTCAGGAATGCGGAAGAGAAAGAGATACCTACATGTAAAAATAGATTTAAAAATCTAAATAAACTTCATTATACATATGAATGTATCAAACTTACATTACAACGTTATGATCAAAGCAAAAGTAATAATCCTCACAACCACAACAAAGGATCATTCCGGAACAATGGATAATTATTTTAGAGAAACAGACTTACTGGTATCCTAAACAACAAATGCATACAAAGTAGTATAAAAGTTTTATATCACGATCTACCGGCTGAAATCAAACAGATAACAAATGAAAACAGAAAACTCAAGGCTGCTAAAACTTATTTATTACTAAAAGTATTTTACTCTGTGGAAGAGAATAGCACAGCGTAGATAGAATATGCTACTTACACTTCTCATCAATTTTGTAAACATTTTTGTAAATACTACTGTATTAATTGTATAAAAACACATTTTACGATCCATGTGAAAGCTTTACAGTTGGAGATAATAAATCCATTCAACGAATGCTTTAACCTGTGTGGGAATGTTACCGCCATGAAAGATATCATACTTATGGGACTAAAAGTATAACAAATAATATGCTACTGCAGATATTTCTTCAAATCCTTTTGTACGCTTGCTATTACCTTTTGCACTTCAACTCTACTTGCGGGTAGGTACTATAACCTAAGATGACATAATTTCTAAGTAGGTTTCCTTACGAAATCAAACTGCAACTTGAATCATTGAATATTTATCAAATATTAATTAAATATGATTTATATCGGCTGTGGATTCTTAATGGTTGAAGAAGGAATTAAACTTCCCATTTACATTTTTAAATTTACACATGCCCACCTCTTCATGAATCATGTAGTTGTAAATAGAACTGTATGATGTTAATAACAAACAAATTTGCTGATTCTGGTTGGTATCAAGCGCTAAAGCTATGATTGAGTTGTTACTGAGAGTAATTTCGGTGTTTATTTTCAAGAGAATTGTCACAAGAGTACCTAGGTATCTAAATTATTTGTTACTTTTCATATGTACCTGTAAATTGGATCTGATTAGCGGTAAATTTAATCTGTTCCTTCATTTTATAATTTTGTACAACATAGTGCATCTAAATTTCACTACAGAGATTAGCCGATTTTTGAACACAGAATCGCAGTTTCCAAATGCAATGGACAGAGTAAAAGTAATCGCAGTCATAAACTTACACTCCGAAAAATCTTTATGAAGTAACTGCTTGTAAATATTCATAATTTTTCTGAAAATTGTATGAAGACATTCGGCGATTGTGGTAAAGAGAGTGGGGGTTAAATTTTGGTGTAGGAAAGAAAATATCTTGATGGGTAAAGATGAATGCAAGGAAGTGGGTGCAGAGCAATTTGAAAATTAGTACTGATTGCAATGAGGCAACATTGGAAAGCAGGTAGTCTCCGAAAATAGGATAACGATTACATGGGAGAGATGTCACAAGGATTTGAGATCGATGAAACAAAAGAGGAGCTGGAATCAGAGATGAGGGTTTAGAAACAAGCCATATGCAAGTTAATACACAAATATTTGTTGAAAATAAGGTGACACAACCTGTTAATATATTATTACTGTTTTTCGTACACTTTCAGTTTTTCTTTTCTAGTTTCAGGAATACATTTAAATTGAAAATTCTGTGAACCTTTTGGGAGAACGAAAGGAAACATTAACTAGGTAAAGAGCCATCAAAATTGATTGTCCTGATTATGTTTTATTTTGATGCGGTTTTCAAGGAGCAGTACTAGATGAAGAAGTAAGAAATTTAAGGCGTGAAATATATATTTGTTGTTCTGGTTTTATATTCTTTTATTAGTAATTGTGTTATGATTGCTATTAAAATACGAGGATCAGAATAGGAATCCATCTAAGTAAAATATGAATATACGCACACTCTCTCCCACTTACTCACACACACACACACACACACACACACACACACACACACACACACACACACACACACACACACACATACGCGCGCGCGCGCGCGCATACACACCCATACACATACAAACAGAAGCAATTAAAGGGCGTAGAACTATATTTTAATTAACAAGGGAATAATGCAAATTATGATGTATTTTATAATAAATTAAACAAAAACATGAAAAGAAGTTTCATGATTTATTTTTTCACAGGGAGTACATGAATGCAATTTTCTCTAAGCGTAGTGTCTGTACCAAGAAGGAACGTAACTTAAGGCACACATCCTTGGGACATGACAAAAGTTGAAAATAGACAAGAAAGTAGGACACTAAGCAAACTATGACTTACATATATCTATCGCCTTAACTCCTCAATGAGCATGAGATGAAGTGAACTAACTGCCGAAAGGCAATCCAGAGAGATGCACACAAGGCCTAAAGTTTCTCGAATACGACTAAGATGGTGAACACTACGAAGGAACAAAGCAGACTGAATGGTGACACCCGTAGAAAGAAATAATTTAACTTTCTTGCAAACGACAGGTTTCCTGCTACAGGTGGACTACCAGCTTCACTCTTGAGAAGTCAGAGAGCATAATGCATGATGCAATATATATATATATATATATATATATATATATATATTGGAAAATGTGCAAAGGAAATAAGTTAATTGGTTAGAGAAAAAATGTAATTCTGTACTTGAGTGGTTTAACAATGCACAAAAATTATATAATGCTTACATTTACATTAAAATTGGAGTACAACCTATAATAGTGCTGTGTTTTATTACTCTGATAAGCTCATTTTATGTTAAGAGGTCATTATTAGATACTAAAATGTATTATTGACAGAATAATCAGAACGATTCCAAAATTTAAAAACAAATTAAATGCCCTGCACTCACATGTTTTATGTACACACTCTAGTTCAAGGAATGACTACAAGTGGCAATTCTTGTGCCTACTTCATTTTAATGCACCAGAATGAATGGTTTTCCTTTCCTTAATAATTCTAACTCTGTTTTCAGACAAATTTTCATTGCAGACCAAGAACATTGTTCCTTTTTTCATAAATCTATAGATATTGATTATTACTTCTCGCGTTTGTGAATGTAGCACTTTATTTCCTAACTTGTTGCTAGAAGGTGCCATTTCTATTTCCTCTATTGGAACCGGGAGACACGCCCAACTTGCAGTTGTTTACCCGCAACTGACCTGCCCTCCCCTCCAGTTGCAATCCACTGAAATAAACTCGTCCAGATACCATTGAGCACAGCCAACCATCTGTGAAGATATACTAATACACATGTACGTGCTCTTAAAGACACAATATCAGATAACTTACGGATTAGACTCACTATAGAGCTTTATCCGTTTTAAAAAATTCCAACAGATGAATAGGAGTTCAATTCTCCAGGCTGACTCACGAGTGTTATACATGTAGTTAGTATCATAGACATCATAATTAAATGATGTTACTCCAATAAGTCTCAGTGAGTAGTATGTTTAAGGTTTGATTAATAAAATGCTTCAGCTTATATGCAGTTAGCTTATATCAGCATATCAGTTTCATCATTTTCTGTTTCCAATGTGACAACTGCGACGTATTTTCAGAAACGTAGTACAATGAAGATGCTGCTGCCATCTATATGTTGAGAATCTCTTACGCAACGGAATTAGGACAACTACTGGTTAAGTGTTACAACTACGAAGAACACGAGAAAGCTTTTGCCTTCCTACGAACGAATTAACGAGGAAAGAAGGCACATGAAAATCCTTGTCTAGAGATGTTCATATTCTATACAAAGGAGCTCGAAACGTGAATTTTCACTGAAACCACGCTTTCTAAACTTTGAGTGAAATGAAATACCTTCCCTAAATACTATATACGTAGTAGAGAAAGAAAAATAAATCTGAGGTATTACACTCATTTGGCTTTCTCGACTAATAGTGTACAAACTACTTAGGCAAACGCCTACTCCTCTATCTACTTCATGTTAATAGAGTTAACCTTTATATTACCGCTAATTTTCTTTTAAGTAGAAGGGAATATGGGTACAGAATACACAATGGAGGTGGACATCTCAACCACGGCGACCAACACTGGGGCTAAAATCTCGGGAGTAGAGGATGAAGTGACAGCCGCTGAGGAGGCTAGGGGACAAGCCACGTAGTCGCGCGGAACTCCTTAATAGTTACAAGAGTACCAACACTCCAAGTCCTGTGTCGACAATTGCGGACGGGAGCTGCAGCGTTGCTCTCTGTTAATCCTTATCCTCCGGATGGGTCTCCTACTGCTGGATGTGTAAGCCCACAGGAGGGAGGGAGGCAAATGTTGTTACCAGCCACACCGGGGAATTCAAATATATATTTGTTAGTAATCGTGCATACGAACATCATGCATTTGGACTTTGTTTATAAATAATTTTCAGTTCAAAATTGTTGTAATTTTCCTGGATATCGGTGTAGGAAGGTATATCAAATCACTGATATGTTTAGTAGTGCTCAATACAATAATCTTATAAATGAGTGTATGTCTCTTAAATACATAATTCTATTTGTGCAAAGGAATATTAGGAATATAAACAATTGTCAGTAACAAAGATGACCTAAATGGTGACCCTCAGGCTTTATTCAAAGCTGGAACATATTGAACACACCAAAGAACTCTGAAAAGCTTCTATTTCTGAAATCTGGGAAAATGCACAGAAGAGATGACGAATTCTGTTCTTCAAGACATGGTGTATTGTTGCAGAAACTTTAACTTTCTTCTTTTGCATATATTAATCACATGAATCTTTCATCTTCAGGGCGAGAAGGCCGAGCTGTTCTTCTGTTCTTCTGTTTATTTTATTTGTTTGTAATTTTCTGAGGCAGTTGAATTTGCCTCAAATAGGAACCTAAGACAAATATGTGCTATAAAATATGCCTTATAAATATTTCCGTTATTCTCAAAGTCTATCAATGAAACCTGTGTGACAGTACAATATGTTTAACATATCATACTTATATATTATTATTGTATTATATTACATTATATTACACTATGTTATATAATGTTAAATTTTATTTTTATTATTTATATTTGTACTATGCAAAGGTGACAGTTTTGAAGATTATGAGTCAGCAAAATAAAAATGTTACATCGTTTTTCAGATCACATGCACAATGCAGCAGTCCCATGGCCTGAATAGGCAAACAATTATTTGATCCTCAGCATATGTTTTGACACATAATGTTAGATAATTTAAAAGGTATTTTGTTTTCATTATTTGGGAACAATATAATCTTTTCAGACAAGTCAAAATTTGTAAGATTTATAATAGTTTTATTATGGTACTTTAATAAATTAATGTTAAATCTATTATTTTAACTATACATATTAAAAATAAGTAAAGGAAACGTATCTCATATATTTAATAATGTTGAATATAAGCTTGCCAAAAGATTATTACACAAAAACATTGTAAGCTTTCCTTTTTTCTATCCGGTATAGAATATCACAGGTGGAGCCATCTATGTACAGCAGTAAGTGCTTGTTTAGGGCGTACGATGCTTCTATACCAATACGTTTTTTTCTTATGTAACTGCAACTAAAATATATTCGCGCGTGTAACATTTTTGTAATAGTTTGAGTATTATAATCAAACTATATTTTTAAGACCATCGTCTACATCATCACATATTTCCACATTTCTCGAGTTACATATATACGTATATAGAAGTAGTTCAGTAGAGCTTGCGGTTTGTGTAACTACAAATAATATCATGTGTCATGCTCCATGACAGACCCCCGAGATCATCAGAGAACCGGAAATGTCGATTATCGTTTTTAAGATATATCAATATTTCAAATCTGAAACCATAATAAAACCAAATCGAAAAGCGTTTACTGGGTACAATAAGTTTTCATAACACATACTTTCCTTACTAGCTCAGTTTTAAGAAAACCTTAATAGAAGCACTTATCTTTACGCTTCGCCTGATACATATGTTTTATAAAGCTTTCCTAATTATATCAATTACTCTTCTCCGATATCAGATCTGACGTGTAGAGCCATCTATGTACATACATACACTGGATACATTTGCTTCGAACATTCATTTCTTCTGCCACAACATGGCTTCCCAGGAGTAACAGCGGTATGGCCAAAATATATGCTGTTGTGTAAAATTTGCTTATAATATTAACATAAGGTATAACAATCACACTACATTCTCAACCCACTCCTCCATAACGGTTACTTTTTCGTCTTCTTCAAGCTTAAGACATACATTAACAGATGTAGCACTTTTCGGGGTATATAGTACAGGGCACTGTCAAACGTGTTTAGAAAGTTGATAACATCATGAAACGTTTAAATATCTATACTCTTTCTATAAAATCTCTACCAAATAAGGAAGACGGCAGGCGTTTTGATGATTTAACGATTGTAAATCTTTGAATGTAGAAGCAAAAAACCACACGAAAAGCAATGATGGTATCAAATGAGTTGAGGTAAATCATTGCGCTCTTTATCAAGGTCTCTTTAACAACATTTTTTCTATTTATTATGAGCTGCAAGTTAGAGAAATCTTACAAAATATATTGAATGAAAGTCAATTTTGACACATTATACAGGGAATTCCCTCTTCTCTTATGCGGCGTCTTGATCAAATCATCAGATATTTTAACAAAAGGATAAAAAGATAAACAAACAGCCAACATTTATCTCCTTTGAGGTAAAAACTTGTATTTTATGACTTTCTGTAACTCCTACTTTATTGCTGAGAAGTATTTTGATCATATTGTTTATAGTTTACGTACTTGCATTTCGCAGGTAGTGTACCTTCTTACACAAAAAAGACGACGTCGACGACGAGATTTTACTCCAAAGGTAGGTTTTTTGATAGTTATTTAATTAAATTAAATAATTTATTTCCTTTTGCAATTTTCCTCATAAAGGTGAGTGTGTTCTTGACTGTGCGAAGTCTGAGCATTGTAACTTAAGAATGAAAGCTTATTACCTAAGTTAAACATCTTTCGAGGATCGACACGAAGGGCTTAGAAACCTTTTACAGTTTCAAAAAACGACACTAGCGACTATTTTGGGAATACCAGCAGTATAAGGTGTTTTGATGATAGGTCAAACATTCTCCCTGGTTATCCAGCAATGATACTATATAAACATACGAAAAGTATAGATCGACTTAAAGCACACAATTTATGTAGGTGAAGCACATATTTTAACGAGCCTTTTCTGAGATATTATATGATACTCGCCTCTTTAATACTATCGCTTAGCCACGCAAACAGAACGTAATTTAAAAGATCTGATCGCTAAAAGTTACCTGTATTCCAATGTACAGTTATAAACAGATTAGAATTAGGCAGATAGGAGAACACTATTTGTGAATATTGTGTAGAAATATGAATAGAGGAATTGATGTAAGTAAACAGTTTTTAAAGCGTTCCCCTACTTTATTTGATGACGATAGTGAATTCCACGCACTTTACCTTTATCTTCTGGAAACAGACGTTCCTGTCAGAAAGCTAAGTCAGCAAGTATTTGAAGGTCGACAATGGGGAAAATTCTAAATCCAGATACTGTATATATTAGTTTTGTTATATGCAACGTTCCGCGGTCATTTTGTAAATTAATGCTTTATTTTAGCTCACTTTTCACGTGTGCATTCGAAAGTGTAGTTTAACCAAATGTGTGCCTACTAAGGACGCCCTCGTAGCCATCGTCGTTAAAGCGTATGTCTCTAGCGTTCCGCCACGTAAGAGGGTCCCGAGTACGAGTCCCGCTTGCAGCATGGGTGCTTATGTGTATAGTGAATATTGGTTAATCTAGGAAAACAAATTATAAAATAAACGGAAATAGTGAAAACTCGCTTAAATAAGAAAAAAAAGAAATATATGCATCTATATACATAGATATATATTTTCCTTAGTAAATATAAAAAAGAAAAGAAAATCGGCAGTAATATTTCTCGTGTCATCGAATGTTATAGCAGCTATATGTCCCATTTTGGGAAGAAAAAATCGTCACATCTCTTTTTTACTAGTTCTGCACTCAGAAGAATACAGCTTCACAAGTTTTGCAAATAATCATTAATAAATGAATAACATCACTGGAGTTTCCACAAACGAAATATTCACAAACATGGGATATTTTGTAAATGCGTCTGACTCGTACTAAAGCGACATATTGGATTAAAACTGGTTTCCTGGTGTGCCACACTTCGTTGCTTGCTTCACTTTAATTTATTTTTTAAATAGCTACCTCCATTGAGGCATCTGAAAAATGCAGTAGGACGCAGAAGTGTCGAAGTTTTCCCATCAAGTGGGCTAAACGGATTATAGTTAAGCTTTCAAATTTCATGCATCTCTATACAGGGTTTTTTAAATAATTATTTCCTTTTGTATAGTGATTTATGCTTGTTATAATAACAAGGCCTCCTTTAATATGTTTTGCGTATTTTTTGTGAGTTGAAGGATACAGAGTCTTACAGAATGTATTCAGAATATAAAGCATTTCTGACCTGTATCCCAGAAATGTTCAGCTTTAAGGCTTCTATTATACAAATATACTATACATTTTGAGCAACCATTAGATGTGCTTTAATAAAGGATAAAATGTCAAGAAACCACCAGCATTTACCTCTTTGAAGGTGAAACATCTACTTACCTTATATCCTTTTAAATACCCGTGCAATATTATGATCATGTAGTTTAAGGTTTACCCCTTTCAGATAGCAGGAGGGTACTGTATTCCATTCTAAAACTTGACACCAAGATTTCAAAAGAAACATCGCCTTTAAGATTCTCTGAATAAATTAAATATCCATTTTCCCAAAATTGCTTACGTAGGCTTCTGTGTGCGTGTGTTTGTATTTGTGCGAAAAGTGAGTAGCATAACTTAAAAAAGAAAACAAACCTGGTATATAAGATGGACATCTTCCAGGGACGTGACACGTTTATAATACTTTGAAACTGAAAAATTGGCAATAGGGATTTTCATTGAATGCCAGAGGTTTAAGTTGTTATCGAGAGAAGTAAAAGATATTTATTGATTTTTTCAGAATGTCATTAGGTATGAGTTTTGAAGAACTATTAACACGAAACAGAAAAAGAAGACCTTAGTGTACAAGAAGTTGTATACCCCTTAAGGCACATAATTTAGGCAAAGTACATTATTTATGAAAGGCACCATTTCTGATATATTAAAAGATATTTGTTTTAATTTTAAAGTACTTGTACACAACGTTTAGTCTGTGAATATCATAACGAAAATTAAAAGCTATGCCAGAGCGACCAATACAATGAAGTTTTGGTTACCATTCACAATTTCCGCTGCTCCGCATTTCTTCCATGTTTTAGGAAAAAACTCTCGCATGTGTATAAATAAAAATTTCAGAAAGGCAGTAAGTAAAGAGTTATTACATTGGATACTTCATCCAACCTGTTATTTCGTTTTTACCTTAGAATCATTATTAATCTGTGCTTAGAATCAACGCCCTCCATCATAAGTAATGGGGACGATTGCTGTTGTACATGATACAAAACATGCGAGATCCGTCAATATATATCCGTTTTAGATTACTTCCTTTCTCATCCAAATTTAATTCTTCTTTTTTTTTATTGCGTATGTGAAAATTCTAAATGACCATTCTTTTCACAGTACTAACGCGCACTGTAATCTAAGCTAAACCTAAAGGACTTACCCATGTGACAAACGAAGGTGTGTATTAAATATCCATACGTCATCTTCGATATTAGATATTACACGTGGAGCCATCTTTGGACAGCAGCGAGCACTTTTTGAAATTGCTTTTGCCTCTAATCCAATAAGTGTTTCTGAAATAAAATCGGTGTAACTAAAACGTATCCCCATGTAATAATAAAAGATACAATTTAAACAATGCCCGAAAGTACTGTTATCACGCTACATTCTCGTGCCACTCCTACAAAACCGCATATCCTTCCATCATTCCCGACTTTTATGCATATGTTTACAGAAGTGGATCCATAGCCCATTTCGATTATGTTTGTCAAATCGTGCCGTGCTTCACAGCTCAAGCTATTTCTGTGAAATCGCCTGAGAGAGAGGAACGTTGACTAGCGGTTTTGAGATATATCGATCCTGAAAAATGGAATCGAAACACAAGAACTTCTCCAAAAACCTTCAATGGGGTGAGGTATGTTGCAATAAATTACCATATTTGTACAAGAACCACTTTAACACGATTTTGCTTATTTATTATAGTTTGCAACTTTGATGAACTCTTTATGAAGTGTTTTGAAATATAAAGCACGTCCGAGATCTTGGAAAAATAATCAAGCTACAAGTTTTATTTTTTTGCAAATATATTGATGAACGTCAAAGTCACCTATATCCCAGAGTAGAAGTGCACCCATAAATAAATTATTGAATTTGTAACCAAGGCTTTTATTAACTACCTTTTAGCAGACTTTTGCAAAAGTTTCAAACACATCCACTGAAATATTTGTAACATGTGTCTCTGAATCGTGATCCTGGTTATTTCATGGCATTAATATATATTGTATTTAGAGCACTTCCATTTCTTACACAGTTATTTCTTGACATTACGCGGAGTGTTTAGAACGCCTGACTTCCACCAAGGCGGCCCTGACTCGATCCCAGCCGACTGCAAAGCGAGAACCACGGAGCATTAAGTTATTAGTGAACCTCCTAATAATCGTTGGCAGCAAGAGGTGATCGCAGCGCTCCTATTTTCTGCTGGCAAACTAAATTATGAAAAATCGTGCGCCCAGACTTATACGTTGCGGGACTGCTATAGCTGTATTTTTCATACCTGCTTATCTGTCAGCTAGTGATATGTTCCAATACCGTATCGCTACAGATGGCGCACGAAGATAATTACGTGGGCATTCGGAGTTTGACTGTAGTTTAAAAGCTGTCGCATATTCTAAAAACTCACGTAATTCTCTTCTATAATCTGTAGTAATACCGTATTAGAACATATAATCATCTGCATTTTGCAGTGCGTTTTTTGAATGGCATCTGTACATGATTTTCTCCATCAGTTACTTAAAAATGTTGTGTGAACCTTCAAGGAATTAACAATAAGATGTAGTATTTGACAGAAAAAATTAATAATAACATTGTTTTGACAGGTACTGCTTCCTTTTATTATTCTGGCTCATTAGCATAACAAACTAATTTGACATTTACTTAAGTAACATCAGTAGTTCATCTCAATCAATTACAAAGAATCCATTTCACAACACTGGTTACAATACTGTAACTATAGCTCAAAACACTTAAAAGTGATGCAACATGGCTAATTCAATTAATTACAAAGAAACATTAGCAAAACATTCTGTGTAATAGTATATATATTTATAAATCATTTATATGATATGAATAACACGAATAACGTTTTTCATTTAAAAGAAAGACACTAACATAAAACTGCAGCTGTTGCACAAAGTAATATACGTAACAGAAATGACAAACTTGAATATTTAAGAGTAAACTCTAACGTAACTTTAGGTAATAATACTGTAAGGAATACTTAAATGTTAAAGTGATGAATAACATGAGAAATTCATTGTATTACGAAGAAAGTTTAGCATAACATTATAACAATTTAGCTATGTATTAAGCATAATACATGTTTCCATATTAATTAGGTTAGTTGCCTCAGGCATTACCTGGCATTTACCTAAGTTTAGGGAAAAACATTTAGAAGGAACCTCAAACATGTAATGAAATGCTCAAATAAAAGTACAAAAGCAACTAAATTTATGTAACCACAGAATTTCACTATACCATATAATTAAGCAGTTTGCGAAGATTGACCGCTATTAGGCAAAAGATTAGTTTAATAATATTAACTACTAGTTATCCAGGAACTGTAAACATTACATAGGTGCCTTCAAAGTGAGTGTTAATTGCAGCATTTGAATAAATAACTTTAATTTGGTAATTTACTGCTTCTGTAACTGCCTAAATAAATCTCAAATCATTATGTATTTAAAAATCTAGAACTTATATTAAAAACAACTACGACAAATACAAAAAAGGACTGAAATGATAAAGATCTGAATATTTTCAGCTATTTTTTCATGGCCTGTGGTAACCGTCCTTTATTCGCAAGTGCTATTTTTGTTATCCTTAATATATTTATAAATTAGAAATGTGAAACATGTCTTAATTATATACACGTGCATTCCAAGTTTTGCACACAGTCTTATGCTATCTGGCACTTTGAAATTTGAGATAAAACACCCCTCCAGAGAACTAATATGCCCAAAATTATTCAGAAATTCATATAACTGACTGTGGAGGTTTGTACAAGTAGCATCAGATTCTCACTGGCGTATGTTAAATTATAGGTTAAGTTAGGAAGTAATTGAAATCTCCAACGAAGTTCAGTGAAGCTCAGATTCAATTTTGGAAACTTCACCTTTTGATTCTTGTATCTGAAAATAAAACCAAAGTAATGTAATGCCAATAAGCTTTTATTTTTCCGAGAATGTTTTTCACTGCAATCCACTGAATAACGCACCTTATAGTACAACAGCTATTCACAGTAAACCTCAAATAATAATTACAATTTTAAATCTGATTATTCTCATTTCCCAGTAGCTGGAGTTAAGTAGCCAAGATCACGCAAAGATGCATCAAATGCTGACTCTCCACACGAACATACAACAATTCTTCTTCCACTCTGAAATTTGCAAGATGGCCAAGCCACAGAATATCACACCACTACAAATTTAAATGTTGTAGCAAAACTTGAATCAGCCAATCGCCTTCGTGATCCAGTAGGCCAGCGCTTGTATTATCGGGTGGCGAACTAAAATCTCTTTTTGCCA
The DNA here is from genome assembly GCA_030765055.1 of Mantis religiosa. Lineage (NCBI taxonomy): Eukaryota > Metazoa > Arthropoda > Insecta > Mantodea > Mantidae > Mantis > Mantis religiosa. The sequence continues at coordinate 772,133 of JAUKNK010000232.1, read as the reverse complement.
TTTCACCAATCAAGGCTTCACCCTGTGCAGAGAATTATGGTTGGTAACATTGCACTGGAGCAGGTTTCTTGTGGAACCTACGGTTTCCCCCACCATCATTCCATCAACTGCTCCATCATCCAGCAGTCTGATGATTTCATGACCACTATCTATTGGCATTTCGTCCATTTCCTACATTTCCTGTATATTGTCCTCTCCAATTTTCACTAAAGCACGTCTTTTATGGCAACTGGACTGGATAACTCTAAATTATGACTTTTTCCAGGTAGAGCGTTCATTTAAAACCTAACGGCACTAATTCAAGTAAAAATACCTTTTGGCCTAATTTCGTTTCGTGTGTGAATCTCTCTATGGCAGTGCGTGTGAGGCAAGAACCACATAACTCAAAAAATAAGGATAATCGGTATTCAAAGTCAGCACGTTCCAGTAAGCAACAAGGAGGTTTTACAGTCACTCAGAGTAGAGCAATATTCGTTGGCGCGACTGAATTGCAATTTACTGGTTTTGGCCCGTTAAACTGCACAACTGCTTTAACGCACCAAGGGACATCTGCTTAGATGAAAGGCGCCGTATGTGGGTTACCTGGTGCATCTACAAATAGCTCTCAAGATTAACGATTACGATAAATGACAATATGTTTAAGAATATTGTGTATAACACTGTGTACAGAAAGGCAGTAAGTGAAGAGTTATTAAATGTTGCACTACTGGAACTGATGATGAAAGCTGAATCCAGTGATTCATATTTATCTTTTGGAAACAAAATTCTGAATTTTAGGTTACTTGGTTAGCAATCGTTAGAATGTCCATTGTGTTTAACACAGATATACTCAGGTACTTTTGTTTTAAGTTTCTCTTACATGCAACGGTACGTTGTCATGATGAAATATGACCCTGAATTTCGACTACCCTGCACGTGCATATTTATAAGTATGCCAGGAATAGATGTTTATGTAACTTAGGCCGAAATCGTGTCGACTAATCCTATAATAGATCAATGGACCCATTTGTAAGGAAAAAAGTCTTAGCAGCCACATTATATTATCCTCCTTAATTCTATATATAATTATCGATGAATTAATTACATCACTTGAGTTACCGTAAACGTGTTCTTCTGAAACAAGCTATTTTGGAAATGCTTATAAACTTATCGCACAAACGCCAAAGAGCACTAAGGTAGATTGGATACCCCATCCAACGTATGGTAGTATGACTCACATTCAACAGGTCCCGAATTCGAAGCCCGGTCGGGGTGAGTTACCTAGATGAAGTTTTTTCCCTTATCCTTCAAGATCAATGTCGGTAACTCTAAGCTCAATGGACCCTGGACTCATTTGAGCATTATTTCACCCAATTCATTCACCGTCCGATATAACTTAACGTTGGGGCGGACGTAAATGGAAAAAAGCCATCCAACGTGTTATTTCCTCTTTACTTTAGAATCAACGTCCTCCATCATAACTAAAAGGCAAGAATGCTATTGTACATCATACAAAATCTGTGTGCATTTAATATAATAACGTGTATAATCGGATTCAACTTAAAATTTATATTAATCAAGGCGTTAAATTCCAAAAGCCAATGAACCAATCCAAGTCTAAGTCGTGTACTGACAGGCTGTTAACAGCCAGAAGGTTTTTGCTGCGTACCCACCCAGGTTTTGGGTCTGACCGCAGGTTGTTAATTTTGATGTTTGTAGGATGATGTGATATTTTTTGTTGAAGAAAATTTTGTTGAGGTAGCTTTTTGCTCCTCTTTAATTTTGTACAGGATGCCAACCGCTTTTTTGTTTACACCCTGGTGTTTTATTTTTCTAAAATGGGGTAAATTTAGTAGCCAAACAGCTCTTTTGGAGATTTGTAATTTAGCTTATGCTGCTGTAAGGATTAACTCCTTTGTTACCTCGGATGCCCGCAAGCCATACGGGGTACCCGGCAAAGCCTGAATCGGCGGCTCGCAGCGTCGTAGTCTCCTAGAGACCGAACCAGGGCGCTACTATGAGCTGGAATTTTATCGTAAAATTTTGTTGCCCGGCGTCTAATTTCGTCCTCCACGTATGGGAGAAGGGAAGCTTCGTGATGTAACCTCACGGGAAAAGAGCGGCCCACAGAATAGATGGATCGGAGTCCTCTATTCTGTGCACGCTGAAGGTATGCTATCCAGCTATCGGCAGCCATGCCCCAGATTTCACAGACGTACAACATGAGTGGGATTATCAGCGCTCGAAAGAGGTGTAGCTTTAAGCGGACTGGCATCGAGCGAGAACCCAGCATTGGGTACAGAGAGGCAATAGCCCCCTGCACCCGTGCCGATAGTTCCCTGATGTGTCCGCGGAAAGTTAGGCCTCTATCAAGTTGAACGCCCAGGTACTTGATGGAATTAGTCCACTCTATCCTTCGGCCCCTGAAGTGGAAGTTTGGTCGGTCAGCGGGGATGTGGCGCTTCGTAAAAAGAATGGCGTGGCTTTTGTCCGGATTTACGGACATCCGCCAACGCCTGCACCATTCTTGTGTGAGACGGAGGTGTCTCTGAATTGGGTTGAAGGCTCTGAGTATATGTCTGTTTTTGCAGAACAACAACACGTCGTCAGCATATTGTGCCATTTCGACCTGTGGTAGAGTTGGAAAATCTGCCATGAAAACACTAAATAGTGTGGGGGATAGTACAGAGCCTTCGGGGACTCCGCCTCTCACGGGTCTCAGTGTAGATGTTTTCCCCGCTACTGTGACTTTAAATGATCTGTGCCTGAGAAAGCTGTGTAGGATGTTGATTAGCTGTGTAGTTAGCCCCAGTTGGATAAGTTTGAAGATCAGACCAGCATGCCATGTCGTGGAGAAGGCCTTTTCGACATCCAAAGATACCACTGCCGTGAAGGCGCGTTCCTGGAAACCCAGGGCCGCTGTCTCCACCACACGTAGCAGCTGTTGGGTAGTCGAGTGCCCAGGACGAAATCCGAACTGGTGGTCAGGAATAGCTTGAACATCTCCCAAGATGGCAGTCATTCGGGTTAGGATTGACCTCTCGAATACCTTCAAGAGGGTAGAAAGGAGGCTTATGGATCGGTAGCTGGAAGGATGTACAGGATCCTTCCCAGGCTTCAATATACATATCACCCGAGCCTCTCTCCACTCGCGAGGAAGGTGCCCCAAGGTGATGCACATATTGAAGATCCTGCTTAGGAAAAGAACGGCATTGAAGGGAAGGTGACGAAGCATGAGGGGTGTCAGCCCGTCCGGCCCCGCCGCCTTGTTTGGTTTGAGGCGTTTGAGTACGCCCTGGAATTCACTGGGGCGAATGACGGGAAGTCGTTCCGCGTCCTCGGGAGGACGTCGAAAAAATCGGCGTACCTCCCTACGAACGCGTTCGGAAAAGATGTCGTCCTGGGGGTCCTCTCTCGGACATAGAGTGCGTTCAAAATAGTCAGCGAACGCATTTGCTTTGGCTTGGGGTTCATAGGCGAGGCCTTGGGTGCCATGGATGGGTGAGGTGTATTGACCTTTGCGATTCCTGAGGGTTCTGGCGATACGCCACACGTCGCCATTTTCAACGCGCAGTCTGGCCATTGTGTCCTCCCACGCTTGCACCTTGTGCTCACGCAGTCGGACCCTGACCAGTCGACGTAAACGTCGCAAGAGCGCGCGATTATGTGGCGTGCGGTGTCGCTGGTACAGTCTCCGTGCCACCCAGGAGCGGCGGATAAGAAGGGTGATGTCTAAAGGAAGAACGTCTGGATGAAGAGGTGCAGGTCCATGAACTGTTAGATTTTGGCAGTTCGCGTCAGGATAGAAGTGAATGATGAGATTGCCCTCTCAATGTCCTGGATGTTTGTAACTTTTGGGTTCGGTGGAATGGAAGTGCGGAGGCAGCTCCTTACGCCTTCCCAATCGACTTCTCGCGTTTGAAGCGAGGTGTCATGACTGGCAACCCTAGTGTTGATTTCCGTCAGCACCGGATTATGGTCAGAATGAAGTGCGTTTAGTGACGTAAGAGTGAGATGAAATGGAAAATGCTTTGTGATTGCGAAGTCAATGACTGATGGCGGTCCTCCACCTCGCGGGTAGTGCGTTGGTTGCCAGGGACCCTGCACTTGAAGCTGTGGGTCTCCATCTATTAGGCGAATGATTTGATTGCCTCTTGAATCTGCCCGACGACCACAATGCCAACGCTGATGTTTTGCATTGAAGTCCCCGGCCATGATAGCACTTGGGTGTAAGTTTAGGATAGATAGTCGTTTGGAACGAACTGCCGGTTGGGGGGGTGATACACAGAGACCACCAGGACCTCAGTTCCGCCAAGGTCAAGACAGATTGCCGTGGCCTCTAGGGTTTGAAGAGGAGGGAGCTGGATGGGTTTGTGGACTACATTTTGCCGGACAAGTAGCGCTGTACCACCGCTAGGGTGGCCTTGGCGATCCGTGGGATGGCAAATGTAGCCCGGGATGCGGAATCGGGTGTCTGGACGGAGATGCGTTTCGCTGACTAGGATGACGTCTAGGGCATTTGCTCAAGCGAACTGCAATAGCTCGCCCCCCTGATCAACCAGGCCACACGCATTCCAGAATGCGAAGCGAAAAGAGGTACGAGACCTAGTTCGATTCGCCATTCTGTGATTGCTGGATACCAGTTGACAGTAGGGCAAGTCCCTCCATTGCAGCCAGCATCTTGCTTGCCGGGTCTGAGGCACAGAAGAACTTCACTAAGATCTCACAGATCTTTTTTCCATGTGATTGCAGCAAATTCTGCAACCACCTAAACATCTCCGTGAGATCCAGGGAAGCCGTTAGTTGGGTGGAGCTCATGGTAGAGGGCACTATGTTGGTGTTGGCTGTAGAGGATGACCTAAGGGGAGCAGGCCTACCTCGAGCCCTTTCGTCCCTCAACTGTCTAGGGGGCATAGGTTCGCTATGCGCAACCACCACAGTCGGGTTCTCGGGTTGGCGAGATAGTCTCCTCTCATTGAGGTCTGGTTTGGAAGCTGCGCTTCTTGGGACTGGGGCCCGTGTCTGTTTGTTTTTCTGTGTGGGTGCTGGTGTTTTCCCACCAGACTGTTTTGGGGTGTCAGAGGATCTTTGCACAACTTCAGCAAAAGATGGGCGCCGTTCAACCTGCTGACGGTCTTCATTTGGTGGCTGCCTGCTGGATGTCGTAGCCTTGGAGACTGAGGAAGGGAGAGCCCTGGTCTCTTCCCTGACTGGCGCTGTTTGAAGTGTCCTTTCCTGTGCCGGTCTTCTGGCAGCTATAACCTCTTTCCTTGTTGGGCAGCCGCCATAGCAGGCAATATGCGCACCTTTGCAGTTTGCGCAAGTGGGCGCATCGGTAAGCGACCTCGGACACGCCTCCTTGTCATGAGGTCCTCCACACCGCAGGCAACGCTGCATTCTGCGGCAAAACCTGCTGGAGTGGTTAAACCCCAGACAATGGTGGCACTGAGGAGGGCCGCCAGAACTCCTGACGGCCTCGACCTTTACCCGGAGGTAACAAATAGTTTTGATACTATCTATCTTTGCCTCCGGGTCGTTGGACCGCTCTACTATCACCAGATAGAGAGGGATGGGGATGGGGTCAGGCTGACCTTGCGGTCCTGGCTTGGTCAGCTGCCTGACCAAGCGCGGTGTTATACCCTGTCGGGTGAGGTCATCGCTGATCTCGCTTACCGGTGTATACACTGGTAATCCTCTGATCACCCTTTTTAAGTCTCGTGCCTTATCCAGGCCGAAGGTAAAGTAGGGGATCTTCTTCCCCTCGAGTGCCCTGAGGAGCAGCTGGTAGTCCTCTATGTTTGTCGCCTTGAAAACAAAGCGGCTCTTCCTCCTCGTCACCTCGCATTTATTCGAGAGGGACGGCATTACTTCCTTTAGGAAGCCTACCGACCCCCGGAAATCATCCACGATGATGGGAGGAATATGCCGCTTGGGTGGGGTTGGCTGGCTGGTAGCATCAGTCTTCAGGACGTTTGACTGTCCCTTCTTCCTCCTTGAGGTTACCTCCTGGAATTCCGCCTCATCGACGTCTGTGGAGACGTCCGAGGAGCTGGTCTGGAAGTCCTCTTCCTCCATCCTGGAGGACGAATTCTCTGCAGCCGCAGTTCCATGGAAATATTCTCCTTCTGAATCTGAGGAGTCGTTTGATGAACTTTGGCCTGAAAGAGAATTTTTATCCCGGGAAGGGCCCTGGTTGGTGGTCTGTTCGGCTATAGCCAAACGTTTTACAGCGCCATTTCCGCCTTCTTTGCGTTGTCGGCGCTGAATTTTGGTTCCTGTAGCAGTGGTTTTTACCCTGTCTACAGGGTGAGTCACACCAGTGCTGGTGCTTGGTTTGGCATCCTGTGATGGATGTTCCGATGAGGGATGGGTGGTGGGATGGTAAGAACCCTCACCTGGTGTGGGCATTTTGCCCTGCACCAAGGTGCAGTTTACAGCTAACCTTAGGCTATTAACTTACCTGGCAGTACAGGCTGCAAAACTGCGTGAAATACAGAGGGCCGGACAATTAAGCGCCTTTAAAACCACCTTTCGGTGTTGGCTGTGGCCTTGTGTTTCCCTGTCTGCTCTGATGGTGTTTTTTCTATTAGGTTGTCGCTCGCTCGCACGCTGTTGCTGCTGCTGTCTTCTGGAAATTTGCAAATTGCCGGGAGCTTCCCGAGGGTCCCTCCCGATGGCGGCAAATGCTGACTCCAAAACTCTGGATGCGCTGGCAACTCTCGCAGGCGATGTTTCCTCTTCGGCGTCTCGAAGCGGAATGCACCAATGAACCAATGACAAGACAAGACACAAATCTGGCAGGCTGTTTGGAACAGCCCGAAGGGTGGTCAAATCGTGTACCTGCTCTGGGAAGAGCTTAACCACGTAGTGGCGGGATGTGGATGTTGCAGAATGACGGGTGTAATTTAAGTGGGATTAGTGTAGGGAGGTAGCTTTTTGCTCCTCAGGGAATGATGAACCGGGTGCTACGGACAGCGAGCACCGCTGGTGGGTTAGTTAATAAACTAGGAAGAAGGTTTGAATAATTTTGAATATTCCATAATGACAATTTTGGAGTAGCTGAAATTTAATTTAGGCTGGAATGGAGATCATGTGGTTACCGGTAGTGACCGCAAGACATGCGGGGTAACCGGTATCGCTTATAGCGACGCTCACGAGGAACATAATCCCCAAGGGATCTGACTAGGGCGCTCTGATGTTGGGGCAAACCCTCGAAAAATTTTGTCGCCCGGCGTCTAATTTCATCCTCCACATATCGGAGGGATGAAGCCTCATGAAGTAAAAAATGAACCAATGTGGCGAAGTCCGTCAATATATACTCGTATCAAGGTGCTTCCTTTCTCATCCAAATTTAACACTTCTTTTGTTATAGTGTTATATAGCGTTTGTGAACATTCTAAATGACCATTCTTTTCTAGTAATAAAGTGCACTATAATCTAAGCTAAACCGAAAGGACTTAACCATGTGACAAGCAAAGTTGTGTATTAAATTGCCATTCTCATCTTCGGTAAAAGATATTACAGGTAGAGCCATCTATGGACAGCAGCGAGCACTTTTCGAAATTGATTTTGCCTCTAAGCCAATAAGTGTTTCTAAAATAAAATCGGTATAACTAAATCACATTCCCCTGTAATAATAAAAGGTATAATTCAAATAATTAAGGAAAAGACTGTTATCACACTACATTCCCGAGCCACTCCGCCAATACACCATATCCTTCCATCCTTCCCAAATTTCTTCTATATGTTTACACAAGTGGATCCGTAGACCATTTCGATTATGTTAGTCAAATCGTGTCGTGTTTCAAACCTCAAGCTATTTCTGTGAAATCACCTGAGAGACAACAACGGTGACTTGCACTTTTAAGATATATCGACACTGCAAAATGGAATCGAAAGACAAAGAAATTCTCCAAAACCTTCATTGGGGTGAGGTATGTTGTTATAAATTACACTATTTTAACAAGAACAACTTTAAAAACATTTTGCTTATTTATTATAATTTTCAACTTGGATTAAGTCATTATTAGGGATTTTGAAAATATAAAGTAGGTCCCTGATTTTTGCAAAAACATTCAAGCTACAAATATTATTTGTTTTGCAAATATATTGATGAACGTCAAGGTTTATATATATATATATATATATATATATATATATATATATATATATATATATATATATATATATTGGATTTAGAGTACTTCCATTTCACTCACAGTTATTTGCTATTTTGAAATTTCGTTTGCATTCAATTAACACAGACTTGCCTTTTACGTAGTAAGGCAAACATAAATCTATCCTAAACCTAAATAACTTCATTACATATCCTAGAAAGTTGTATTAATTATTGTCAATCTTTTGCCACGGTATAGGATATTATAGATGAGAGCTTTCTAATGACAGAAGGGTGATGTTTCTTGAAGCTTACCTTGATTCTGACCCAATATACCTGTTTTCTTCTTTAACTTTCCCACTTGTACCACTAACGCGCTGTTAGAGGTTTCTTGTTCATCTATCCCTTTTGGGGTCGGACCTGGGACACGGAAGCTTTGGATCCCATAGAGAACAAGGATAGCTGATCAACCCAATGCCTGGTAAGAAGGTAACGGAAGTGGAAGATATATAAGAAGGGGAGATGAATGATAGTAAGGATGATGGAGCAACTGGCGGAAAGGTGCCTTGGGAAGCCGGATGACCCAGTGAAACTGACCATATTAGACAAAACTACCGACAGGAGCGAAGCTCTATGTAGACGGGGCATTCACCTTCTAGTGGGCTCGGGAACACAACCCTTTATTCTTTTGTCCATTATTGCCCGAGGCTAGGGATGGCGCCGAATTGACGGGGCTCACTTCCGCTCAAAACATTTAGAAATGAAAACAGACGTGACCTTCACAATGACGATCCAGATATAAACAGACGCTTAACGTCGGTGCCTTAGCATAAATAAGCAGTACGATGAACCAACCCACGCGAATTTCGTTTGACCAATCAGAAATAAGTTATTAGGCACATGGCCATCGATAAGTTTCAAAATCAAGGTAAGTGGGGGAAAATTCTAACATGGCTGAAGTGGGCTGTTTTCGTGAAGAATCACTCGTCGTCAGACCGACACGCGTGATATACGCATAAGACTCGTCGTCAGACCGGCACGCGACATATACTTGTAACTCTCGCGGCACGCGTCATACGCGTGTGATGGACATGCAGTGCTACCGGACTTAAAGGCATACAAGACAACGAGACGCGAAACGACTTTTCAGCTACATACTACGGATGACGCAGACTGTGGCGAGCACGCAGCAAATAAAGGACCAATAAATCTGCATCTATACAGGACAAGGTGTTTCTGTTCACTCCGACCATAGTCAGGACTTACGTTACCCATCCCTGAAATCCACGATAAGAGTCATGCTGAGCCATACTGAGTGAAAAACCTTCTCCTACAAATTCCCTCAGTCCTTTATGATAAACCGCCATCCAGCTACTTATGAGGTATTGAGTGAACGAGGGAATACTCAATCAGGTTCGAACGCGCTGAACCGCCTCACCAGACAAAACCCGTCCTAGCGCCATGTTGTCCACAGCAATTCTCAGTTTACGGTCGCCTGGGAGAGATTCCGGTTCTCTTGGTGAGAGCCAAGCGATCCAATAAGCTCATGTTGGAATAAGGGAATATCTGTGTATGTTATAAGAATGAATGTTCTCTGTTAATGTGTATTTTAAGAAATTATATTTAATATACTGCAAAACACGATAAATGAGAGACTAATTACTGTTAAATATTTCAGCTTACTGAATAATGGTTTACAATGTTCTGATCTATGTAAATCGGTTATTATTCTAACGGCCCTCCTTTGAAGTAACAGAATATCGGTAATGTGACTGTATATGGTATGAGAAATACCATATAACATATTTTTATTTGGCTGACTCATAAACTTCAAGACGGTCATCATTATATGGTACAAATATAAATAATGAAAGTATAATATAAAGTGTTGAAAGTGTTGTTTAGCAGGCCCCTCGCATGGCTTGCGGGCATCCGAGTTAACTAGGGAACAAATCCACCAGCAGCAAAATCTGAGCTCCCATAATCTAACCAAGAGTTGTTTTGGCCTCAAAATTATCCGAAACTAATGAAATATAATCTACTTGATCGCCAGGATGCATCAAGCACAGCTTCCTGTCTTCCTTAGAGGAGTAATATACTATCTCAAATATTACTACCACACTAATTCAATAAAAATCCATCCTTAACTATCCTAATAAAAGAAAAATTCATCCTGTGGTAAAACCCAACCCTGGGTGGGCACGCAGCAAAAATCTTCGGGCTAAACATATTCTGTCAGTACAGTGTGTGTGGGGGGGGGGGGGGGTTGCGTGCGGGTGCGTGTGCGAGTACATGCGCGTGTGTGTACGCGTGTGCGTGCTTGCGTATTGTGATGTCTCTTACTCCCATCCGTGAGTCTAATCCGTCAGTTATCTGATTTTGTAATACTTTCCAGTGTATGATGTTCGCAGATTGAAGAGTACTCTTTTAAGGGGGGGGGGGTAAGCAATGTGCACTATGCTTGCATATACAGATATTATCACTAGATGTTGCTGCTGTTTATCCAACATGACAATCAGTGTCTGTGTTCTCGCTTCTAAGCGTTTGTTTGTCATAAGTGCCAAGCTATTGTAACTTAACGTGGATGAGGTACATCATAGGCCAATTGTAAACAAATCTTTTGGTCCACATTGACCCTCGTCAGAAAATTGTCACAAGGAATCCCGTCAGAGTTATTCTTAAATACCCCATTCAAGCAGGCATATATTATAAATTATACATATACAATTTGGAACTATACATATACAATTTGTAAGTCACGCCCTTCAACGTTAAGTGATATCCGACGATGCATTAAATGATGTTCAAATAAGTGCAGGGTCCAAAATATTACGAGTTATCCGAAATTCAGCTTTCAGAATAAGCACAAGCCTCAAACGTTAAGTCATATCGGACGATGAATGAAATGATATTCAAATGAGCACAGTATACAAAGAGATTACAGGTACACGAAATTCATCTTTCAGGATAAGGAGAAACCTCAAACAGTAGGGGAAACCCCTATTGACTGGAGTCGATCCGGGGAACACTAGAACGACAGGCAGGTGCTCTACCGACCGAGCTATGAGGCCAGCTAACAAGGCTTTGGATTAAGTCGCTATTAAGTGATATGTCTCATGTGTGTGTGTGTGTGTGTGTGTGTGTGTGTGTGTGTGTGTGTGTGTGTGTGTGTGTGTGTGTGAGTGTGTGTGTCTGACTCTAACCTTCCAAAACCCTGTCCTACACTCGGTTAGTGTAGTTAATTTCCTCAGTTTGCTATAAAACAAATACTCCGCTCGTACTTTTATTAAAAGAAAGAAAGGCTTCACTCTAGCAAGAATGTAAGTGTATGAAAAATAAAGCTAAGTTCTGAGTAAGAGAACCTTTTAATATGAAAATATGGAAGATGGTATATCTAACATGAACCTAAATATCCTGCACATTGTTTATCCTCACTACCTACTATAAAGAGGAACGTTTTATATAATGTGTACAGGATAAGCTTGGTAACTGCTCGTGATTGTTCTACTACATACTTGAAACTGAAAGTGACGTTCTTCCTGACGCAAGCTGCGAGAAGACAAACATGGTCGGATTTATATGACAAAAGTAAAATAATATTTTAGGAAAATAGGTTAAGGTATGTATAGTTGAAGAGAATTTAATAGCATACATTGTGTATATAACGGCTTAAATTTCACTCGTGAGCATAATAAACATTCTTCTAATTATATGGTTTGCCCGGTAGGAGCCGCAACAGCTGCATGCACGCTTTGCTGCCCACAGATGGCTCTAGCTGTTATGCCTCGTAGTAGGAAGTAATATGTAGTTGTATATAAGTATTTGCATCAAATTGCAGTTACGCTTTTTTCCGATTATGCCTCTTATTTAGTGGTGTTTTTTTTTTTTTTTTTTTTTTTTTTTTTTTTTTTTTTTTTTTTTTTTTTTTTTTTTTGCACGAAAGCAAATAGTAGCACCTATATATTTCGGAGAGAATACTGAAGTGACAAATAAATGAGTATGAGAAAGAAAGTACCTTGTAGCTGGTATAACCTTGGGCGAATCACAAGGCGGAGGTTATGATTATTATGAAACTTTCATCAGGGAAGCTTTCATACCACTTTCCACCATTTTTGCATAACCATATTACTTTCAGCGTATGTATGTGAAATCTATGGAAAGAATTTCTATGTATTTGCAAAGGTTATGTTGTGTACAAGAGGGGCACATTTCCGAAGCCTCGTTTGCTACTATTTATTTACAGATAAGTTTCGAGATTCAATCTGCACATATACAAGTTTCATTGCTTGACCAATGTCATTCGTCTTAAAGTCTTAAAAGCCTCATTCCTAGAACTCTTCATTCTTACTTCAATTAAACATTAATGTAGCTTTCAGTTTAGATAAACAAGTACCCACACCATCTTGTTGCTTCATTTTTTTCTGTTTGTATTCAGTAAAGTATTGTGAATCTCCTTGTTCTAATACGAAGGGAGCTCGTTATGCCAACATCTCCTTGTAGACCAGCTGAAGGGGGAAACTGGAAGTTCCGGATAAAACCCGCCCCAATCGGGTGTTGTCCACTACAAGTCACACCTTGCTATCACCTGGGATAAAATCCGCTTGGATACCTATAGCGCAAACTTATTAAAAAGGAAGAAGAAAAATTTCAAATTCGAGGGAAAAATACTATGTACTTACTGGAAAGTGTAAACCATTCAAGAGTAGCAAATCGTTTATTCAGCCCGTCTCGGTAGCGTAGACGGTAGCGCGTATACCTCTCGTTCAAGATGTCCCGAGTTGGAATCTCAGTAAGGGTCAGTTACCTGGAAGAGGACTTTTTTCGGAGTTTAACTTTAACCTGAAGGACGAATGACGGGTAGCTCTAAGCTCAGTGGAGCCTGGACTCATTTCATTCATTGTCCGATATGACTTAACGTTGGAGGACATAAATTGCACACTAAAAAGGCACCTCGCTTGTTTACTCCAGAAACAGCAAGAACTAAATTGTTTCTGTAGTAAGAGTTGGCCTATTATTTACCGCTTATCTTATGGTCCAAAGCTTGCGTGCTGCAGTACGTGAGTATACCATATTTGGTACTTACAATTTTTTTCTGTTTTAGAGGTATGCTGTTCACATAAACATACACACTCGCAGATGTTTCTGTAAATTCGTTTTGTGGCATTAGAGAACCTCAAAACGTACTACCATTAAAATATCGCTGTCAACGGTTTGGGTGGAATGTAAAACCTCTAAACATGGGCTAACATTGATTAAAACTGTACAAATTCCTTCATTTAATGAAAATGTTGCAAACTGTTTTAGTCCAGAGAGATTGTGTGAAGGGGCCCTCGTGTCAAATCGTGGCAACGTACTATTCTTAAGCACAAAGTTTGCAATTTAAGCAACGAAATATTCATCTATAATTTATTTTTTAGTGTTCATTTAAGCTCAAACTTTTTGAAGCCTTTTCTTTGACTTGCAGGATGTTCCAAAATCTCATTTTTGTTGAAATTGTTCAGTGAACTTGTTTGTTAATACGCAATACTTACTATAGGTAAGTGCTTATGATTAACAGTGAAAGATAGTTAACGAGAGTGAATTGTCTTCCTGCCGATCTGGTTACTTATATAATTGGATTTACTTTTGTGGTAGGAGACGTACCGAAGATTTCCGAGTGTTTAGCCTTCGGAAACACTCGGCTATGGAGTAATTTTGAACATCAAATTGAATGTTAATGGATAATTATTTCATAATTATTTCATAATTATTTCATTTTTAGAATTTTACATATAAATTAATGATCTTCGTTTTTATTTATATTTTTCTAGATTGTACGAATACAATGCTGGTATTTCCCTTATATAACATTTAGCATTCATTGTTATGTGGGCTCTCAAACGTATAAAGTTAACGAGTCCTTAAAGCGACTCACAGTTCCTTACATTATCTAGCCCTACATATTGTGGCGTAAGAAAATTGAACAGCAGGAACAGCCAACAAATAAGTAGCGCGTTAGTCCATTGTAAACACGAATGACCAGAATATGAATGACCAGACATGCTAAGTCGTGTTTCAAATGCAAGCTAAGAGGTGTTAAATAAAATTATATTGCTATTTCTCTTTCTCATGCGAACATGTCCATTGAAGGTGTGACTAGTGATTAACAAATGAAGTGATTAATGCTCAAAGGACAAATAGTACATTTAACGTATACAGCTTTTTTATGACAACTCTCCAATCAAACTTGGATCACACAGTAAGACCATAAAAGTAAAATTTTTATGTTCAACAGATATTTGTCTTCCAATGTACAGAGTTATAGCTGATACGTGCCTACTACTTCGGCAACAGGGCTGTGCATGGCTATTCGCAAGCATTACCATGCATTTACGCTTTCCACTTTTGTATCATCAAACCTTGCAAATGCAAGTAATGGTTTAATCCGTTACGATAAGATGTGGAGCAGGTCAAATGAAAATACACAGTGTGTATTATAGTGAAGTGTGTAAACAAGTTTTATCACTGTTCATTTATTTTTACTATTGTGATGAAAAGCTGCATAGTGAATTAATGGTTATGCCCCATTTAATAGAATGTTTGCTCTTTATAAGTAAAGACGGCAAAATTTGCAAAAACAGTGTTACCAATAATGGGATTTATATTCCTTTATGTATTGATCTGCTTTGCGTTTTTTTTGTCTATTTCATGTTTTTGGTATGCAAAAGTTGGCAACAGGTCGACAGCTGGGGGACTGTTCAGATGATGCCTTGGGCTAGATGCATATGCCAGTTGCAGCTTTTATTGTTCAACAATTTAACTTTAAACTCAACTACTGTTATGCACAGGTTATCAGGAGCCAAATGATGTTCAGTATATATTCAGTCGTTATTTATTAAAGGAAGGATGTAAAACATATTCTGTCAATTTTGGCAATTTAAAAAAAAACCTTGACTATACATTTATACTCCTAAATATTTGCATAGGTTGGGACAGGAATTCTTTATTCGTAGTTAATTTCTGTCCATCTTAATCAGCCACACGTTCAGGCGCAAATTGGTGCGGTATTTCTATGTTTGAGATGGGATGCACGTTGACTTTTCGAAGACCCACGTCGAAAAGCCAGATATAACAGGGTTAATTCGTTGTATTTTGTGTTGTTTCTTGATGATTGTGTTTAATTATACAAGAGTCAGTAGAATCTAAATTTCAGGCGTGGTTCGGAATACAGTTTTGGAGAAGTCAAAATTTGTAACAATATCATTGTATTATTTGCATTACATTTTACTTGAATTTCCTTTCCCAATCTCTTGCAGGTTACTTCCAACATATCGATAAATTCTTACTTTGTTATAGTTAAGCAGTTCTGTAAATATTACAGAAAAGTTCTTGATTCTGCACCACTATTCATCACACTCACGATTACAAAAATCTCTATCAAGATTGTTGATTTTTCGTGACTATCATTATTCCTATCTTAATTTTGTGATTGGTCGATTTAATTCCACGTCACAACATTACGTCATACAATTATTACTACGGCCAGTCACAAAATTACATATATTTTTACTTATTTAAATCACTAAATAGATTTACATAATCATTTCTTCATAAATCTATAAACTTTTCATACCTCCTCCGAACATAACCCGAAACTACTGTTTCACGGTGATGTACTCAAACATAAGGTAACAAACAGTAATCACTCTCAGCAAGCAAGGACTTTGCTCATTGGCATTTTAAAGTAGCGCTATTTTCAGACTCTTCACTCATTTGAGAGTGATGATTGAATTAGAAACATTACTTCCGCTATGTGGAACACTTTAGAAATACAGCATTCCATATTACATGCAAGTCTTTCAGCTTTGTTTCATATCTAACTTAACAAAAGAATCTTAATTTAATGATCATATGGCACCTAAATGTGCACTTTTTCCTGTGGTGAGCGTTCCTCAAAATTAATACTTTTAATTGTATTTTCAGGTGCAAATCAGGGAGATCAAGGTGCACATGAAGTTTCAGCTGTAGAAGGAATAAGAATAAGGGCCTGAGTCATCAGGCGGTCCTTTACATAAACCAAAACATTCCTGGCAGTTTAACAACTATACCATTTGCCATCATAATATATAATGCATATGAAGTTGGAGATAATCAATGAAAATAACCTATAACCTGTCACATTTTACTGCAGTGAAGTACAAATTTTACTGTTGTCAATGTATCAGAAATGAAAAACTGTTGCAATAAAGCCAATGTTTCACTATAGCAAAGTGTTGATTGAGAATGATTCATACATGCAGTAAATCTAGTACCTGTTCTCATCCATGCTATAATCTCCCTTCCTACTTTTTCCTTGGTCTATGTATATATTTCTCCATATCCCAATCCCTTTTAATTTTTCCTGTTGTATTACACCACCAATAAAAATATAAAGGTCTTTTCAAATACTCTTTATTTGTTTTTATTCAAAATTTTACACAATTTTCCAAGTTTGTTATTAATAGTGAATAAGTTTGTGTGAATGTTATCTAATTTGTCATTTAAATTATCTGCGGCACTCTTTTGTTGCTGCTGCTGTTCCCTAAATGCCTGAAGAAGCTTGGCGTCGTATGGCTCATAGTGAGTTCTTCTATAACAAAACAAAACTTATTTGTTAAAATTTAAATACTGCAAATAAAGTAGCATTATACAGTTCTAAGGCATGGGCAAGTACAAGCAGAAGGGTTTAGACATGTCTGGCTATACTGCATTGTCCTAAGAAACACACTTTTTGTATTTCTCTGTGCCCACGTGCACAAGCGTGACTGATGACATTTCGCCTCCACCCATGTGTTACATCATATTGCATTCACAAGTTGTATGCACAAGAGTAACTTACCACTAGGTAAAGGATAAATGGAGCTGTTCGTTGAATTGCTCACAGGAAAGTATGGTTCTTAGGTCAGCAGGAGTGTACATTAGTCCCAGTGATGGAATTGCATAGTTTGCTTAAGTGAAAAGTTATGTTACTCGTTCATCTGTTCGAGTAGTTTAATAATCTCATGGTGACCTGGGTCAGAAATTCATTCACGATTTCAAAGTTACAATACCTTATCCAAAGAAAGTTGTGATATCAAAATGAAAAGTTTGAGTTTTAATTTCCAAATATTGTCGTACCAAATTGAAATATGTCAGCTGTTAATCATTCAGGGAAATGATGATCTTCTAAGGAAAGCATGCCCTCAGAGATCTTTCTTTATGATTAATATGCTTTAGAATCCTTAAAATGTTTGGAATAGACAATTTAATTGGTATCGAGCATTACATGAAAAGAGTCAATTGGCATTAAATCTAAAGCAAATAACATAGTTGAGACATCTTTCTCCTTCAACAATCATTGTGTTTCAATGTTAACCTTGCTTAGCAGCAGTTCTTTTAAGTTTATGCTGTCCATAACTATGGGGTGCTTGACTTTTACAGTATACAAATAAGGGAGGCTGGCTGGACATACAGTATCCTATACTTCAGCTGAAACCCATACTTTTAGCACAACGTGTTATTCCCTTACCTCCTACAGCCCCACGGTGTCACATGCTGCGGTGTAGGTGTTGGCAGTTCCTGTAGTGGTGTTGGCGGTGACTGTTGTGGTGATGGTGGTCCTTGTAATGGTGGTGCCGGCAAAAATGCTGGCACTTTTTGTTTTTCAACTTCTTCTGCCACTTGGCTGTAAGAAGTTGTTGCATATGCCTGAGAAGAGAAAAAGAAACATAATTTATAATAATTGTGAATTATTTTGCTGTAAGTGATTGAACATGCTCACAATGCTGTGCATTACATTCATTTCAATGTTGGTAGTTTCAATCTAGATTTACAGAAATGAATTTGAGCTTAAAACAATAAGATATCAAACAACTGAATATTTTTAAATTTGATATCCCTGACACTGAAGAAACCTTTACCTTAGAACCTAGAACTGTGTCAAATGCAAACAAGTGATCTAATTGTATGGTGAATGCTCCTCCAAAATTTAAGTACTATATGCTACAGAGACAGTAATTATTCTATAAATTCCCAAAGATTATTGTAAAATGTACCAGCCTAACGGAGTATAAATGTGTAATTAAAGCATTTGAATTTTTTCTACAAGAAGCATGTTTGACTTAAGTTTCTTGTTTCTCTATCCCTTGTGAGGTCGGACCTGGGAAACAGAAGCTTTAGATCCGATAGAGAACCAGGATGGCTGATCAGGCCAATGCCTGGTATGAAGGTGACGGAAGTGGAAGATATATAAGAAGGCGAGATGAATGATAATAAAGATGATGGAGCAACTGGTGGAATGTTGCCGTGGCAAACCAAATGACCCAGACAAAACCCGTCCTAGTGTCCTGTTGGCTACAGCGAATCTCAATGTGCTGTCACCTGGGATCAAACCCGGGCCGCCTTGGTGACAGACAAGCGGCCTAAACGATCCCAATTAGCTTATCCTGGAGTAAAATACGTGTTGCTAAAATATATTCGTTGCGCAACATTAGTTTGTAACAATACTCTAAAATGGTACAATCACAGTACATTTCCAACCCACTCGTTCAAAACAACGTATTATTCCATCTCCTCTAAATTCGCATATGCATTTACACAATTAGCTTCGTAACCCATTTGGTTATAGTTGGTCAAATCATTTCATGCCTCAAGTTCCATGATATTCCTACGAAATTGTGAGGAAAGACAGGAATGGTGCTAAAGTTAAGAGAAATTGATATTGGGAAACTATATCTAATGACAGACAGCAACCCGGAAAATATTGATGGTATAATGTGATTTGACATAAATTACACTCTTTCAATGAGAACTACTTTAATAAGATTTTGTCCATCCCTTTAGAGCAGCATGTTAGAGGAACACTTACTAAATGTAATGAGAATGTAAAGTGCTTTCGATATCTTTTCCAGAAAATTAAAGCTGCACATTTTGTTCATTTGAAATTATCAGGCATAAGAATGTTTAAGCAGTTGAGTTCAGATTATGTAGAGTTAAATATCATAAAACAGCGGTCACTTGACATAAAGACAAAATATCGACCAAGTGCTGTTTTGGTATATATGAAAATTCACAGCTATTTTTTCAGTAATTTATATTGCATATTACTTACCTTACATGGACTTATATATTACATATATTTTAAAATTAAAACTACAAGTACAAACACAAAAACTAATACACCCAATCAACTGTCTAAAATAATTTCACTTTTCACTTTTCCTTGTTGGCCACAGTATTCCTCAAAGTTTTTGTTAAATTTTCCACTGATATGAAATGAAGCTCAAACTTTCAGAAATATTTGATATGCCACATTAAATTGCTGTACGCAGGAGAGATTGCTTTGTGCTACATTACTAAAGTTCCTGAAGATCACTGCACATCACCAAAACAATAAACATACACAATATCCAATAATCCTGCACTCCAATTTCTGCCATCGTATTTCTGGTAGCCTGAGATGATGGATGACCCCTGAAAGACAAAGAGCAGAAAATCCCATTATTGCAGTAATAAAGTGACAAGGTTAATGAAACTAATGCTTTTGTATGTAAATCAACACACTTTTTCCATTATAGTGAGTGAGTGAGTGAGTGTGTGGGGTTTTAGGGCCCGTCGACAACAAGGTCATTTGGGCCCTAAGTCAACACTAAAATCTAAAAGCTACCCAAAGTTAAAAAGTAAGATAAAATAGAAACACTCGACCATTAAAAACACATTAAAACTCGTCCAAGTACTAAAAATTTAAAATCTCTAAAAGCAATAGATATAAAACACAAGTCATACTTGTTTATTAAAACCGATTTTAAAAATAAACCGCAGTGCCTTATCCACGGCCACTGGGTCGTCACCTAAAATACTGAGCAAGTTAGCTCCCAAGCCCAAAGACTGGTGAACGCGGGCGTACTGTGGGCAATCGAGTAAAATATGCCGCACAGTGAGGCGTACGGCACACGGAGCACACACTGGGGCCGGTTCCCCTCTCAACAAATGACCATGAGTAGCTCGTGTGTGCCCAATTCTCAGCCGGGTGAGTATCACCTCGGCTCGCCGGTTATCCCTGCAGGAAGTTAGCCAGGGTCGTACGCTCTCTTTAATTGCCCGGAGTTGTGTGCCTTGTAAAGCTGTCCAGGAGTGCTGCCAAGCAGAAAAGAGTTGGCGACGAAAAAAACGTTGCACATCCTGATATGGCACCGTAGTTGTTAAACTCCGGGGCAAACGGCAAGCTGACTTTGCAGCCGCGTCCGCCTCCTCGTTCCCGGTAATCCCCCCATGGCCTGGGGTCCAAGTAAAGACAAAATTGTACCCGCGCCTGAGCATTTGCGAGATCTGGGCCTGTAGTTTTAAAACGAGGGTCTGAGCGGCAGTGTGCTGTTGCAGGGCCTGAAGCGCACTCAGAGAAGCAGTGCAGACAATAAAAGAGCCGGGAGCTAACTTGCAAATAAAAAGGAGCAAATAGAAGATGGCATACAGTTCTGCGGAAAAAACTGAAGTGGAGTCCAGAAGGCGAAATTTATGAGCCTCACCGTTAATGAAGAATGCGCAACCCGTAGCGCTACCTAACTGAGAACCGTCTGTAAAGACCGGAACATAGTTAGGGTAACGGCCAAGCAATTCGGCAAAAAGTTGTTGGAACACCGAATGTGGAGTAGCGAGTCTAGGGTTGCTTGAAAGAGCGAGATCGAACACCGCACGATCGAGCTGCCATGCAGGATAAGGTTCTCAGCCGGGTGAGTATCACCTCGGCTCGCCGGTTATCCCTGCAGGAAGTTAGCCAGGGTCGTACGCTCTCTTTAATTGCCCGGAGTTGTGTGCCTTGTAAAGCTGTCCAGGAGTGCTGCCAAGCAGAAAAGAGTTGGCGACGAAAAAAACGTTGCACATCCTGATATGGCACCGTAGTTGTTAAACTCCGGGGCAAACGGCAAGCTGACTTTGCAGCCGCGTCCGCCTCCTCGTTCCCGGTAATCCCCCCATGGCCTGGGGTCCAAGTAAAGACAAAATTGTACCCGCGCCTGAGCATTTGCGAGATCTGGGCCTGTAGTTTTAAAACGAGGGTCTGAGCGGCAGTGTGCTGTTGCAGGGCCTGAAGCGCACTCAGAGAAGCAGTGCAGACAATAAAAGAGCCGGGAGCTAACTTGCAAATAAAAAGGAGCAAATAGAAGATGGCATACAGTTCTGCGGAAAAAACTGAAGTGGAGTCCAGAAGGCGAAATTTATGAGCCTCACCGTTAATGAAGAATGCGCAACCCGTAGCGCTACCTAACTGAGAACCGTCTGTAAAGACCGGAACATAGTTAGGGTAACGGCCAAGCAATTCGGCAAAAAGTTGTTGGAACACCGAATGTGGAGTAGCGAGTCTAGGGTTGCTTGAAAGAGCGAGATCGAACACCGCACGATCGAGCTGCCATGCAGGATAAGGGCAGATGGACGACCTCTCCACGCGAGGCATTCGGAGGCCATGGGAATGCAGGAGATTTCAAAATCTTATTCCCACGGGGCGAGTCCGAGAACCAGGGCGCATATAACGGTGGACTAAATCTGGACACAGAACTGGTTTAAAACAAGGATGATTGGGATGACTTGCCAACTTTGAAACGTATGAGCAGAGTAACAGCGAGCGACGAATATGGAGTGGAGGTTCGCCTGAGTCTGCATACAGGCAGTCGCCTCGACTGGTGCGGAAAGCTCCTGTGGCAAGGCGGATGCCAGTGTGATGCACGGTGTCTAAAAGGCGAAGTTTAGAGGCGGTCGCTGCGCCATAAATAAAACTGCCATAGTCCAGCTTGGACCGAACCAGAGAGCGGTACAACCTCAACATTACCGTGCGATCGCCCCCCCCAAGATGCTCCAGATAATACCTTCAGCACCCGAAGAGAACGATCACAAGAGGCTCGAAGGTGACGAATGTGGTGCTCCCAATTGAGTTGTCGGTCCAAGTAGAGGCACAAGAACTTCAGGTGCGAGACAAATGGCAGGGGTGTGCCGTTCAAATAAAGATCAGGAGGCGGGTGAATACCTCGTAGGCGGTGAAAGTGGATACACTGCGTCTTCGCAGCTGAAAAACGGAAGCCGATTTGAAGCGCCCAAGCTGCTAGCTGGGTAATGGTCAGCTGCAGTTGGCGCTCAATGTGATCTATGTTGGCAGACCTATAATAGATTGCTAAGTCGTCAACATAGAGGGATGATGGAATTCCACTTCGAACGGCACTAGTGATGCCGTTAATCGCTACGGCGAAAAGGGTGACGCTCAAAATCGACCCTTGAGGTACACCGTTCTCCTGTATCCGCTCCTGGGATATCGTTTTTCCTATGCGCACACGAAAACGGCGAAGTTTTAAAAAATTGCATAAAACTCGGGTAGATGACCACGCATACCGTAACTATGAAGGTTACGGAGTATGCCGTACCACCAAGTGGTGTCATAGGCCCTCTCCAGGTTGAGGAACACGCCCACGGCGTGCTGTTTCAGTAGAAAGGCATCGGAAATATACCCCTCAAGGCGTGTTAGATTGTCGACACTTGAGCGATGGCGACGAAAACCGCATTGCAAGTTGGACAGATGGTTATGTTTTTCTAGCCACCAATTTAACCGAGCGTTTATCATTCGCTCGAATGTCTTACAGAGGACACTCGTCAGGCAAATGCGGCGGTATCTAGATGGAAGTGTGCGGTCCTTTCCGGGTCGAGGGATGGGGATAAAAATACCCTCTCGCCAGGAGGAAGGGAAAACCCGCTCATGCCAGATGCGGTTATAGATGTTTAATATGAAACATAGCGCCTCAGATGGAAGATGTAGTAGCATCTGTCGGTGTACGTCATCGGGACCTGGAGAAGAATCCTTTGCTAACGCTAGAGAATGGGCGAGCTCGGCAGCGGTAAAAGGTTGGTTGTACGGCTCGGTGTAGTCACTATTAAAATTTAGTTGTACCCGTTCCGCCTTTTCCTTAATAGGCAGGAAGAGAGCGTCATAGCGGACAGTTTGGCTAGTAGCAGCAAATGTTGCAGCTAGGGCTTCAGCTATGTCCTGCTCGGTGGTGCACATGGAACCGTTGATGGCAAGGCCGGGAATTACCGTCCGGCGATACTTGCCATACATCCGCCGAACAGCTGACCATACTTGTTGGTTAGAACTGCGCCGGGAAAGGGAAGAAACATAGGCTTCCCAAGATTTACGCTTTGCGTTGCGCAGTATAAAGCGTGCCCTAGCGCGAGAACGTTTGAAGGCGACGAAGTTCCCTTCTGTCGGGTGCCGCTGAAAAACGCGCAAAGCACGTTTGCGTGCTTTGACAGCCAAACTACATTCCTCAGACCACCACGGTACAGGGATACGACGTGGTGTAGATGAACCTCGAGGAATGCTGGATTCTGCAGCGAGCAGGATCGAGCAAGTAAAATATTCGACCATTTCATCGATGGTGTCGAAACCATCATCGATAAGGTTTATCAGGGAATGGAATTTTCCCCAATTAGCTTTGGAAATAATCCAGCGAGGATGTCGAGAAGGTACACATTGGCGGCCAGAAAAATGAATGTTAATGGGGTAATGATCACTGCCAAAGAGGTCGGAGAGTACTGACCACTCAAGTAGTGGTATTAATGACGGACTGCAGAAAGAAAGGTCTAGTACGGAATGTGTACCGTAAGCGGATGATAGGAATGTCGGGTCACCAGTATTTAGCAGAAGCAGGTCAGACTTATCGAAGACGTCTACGAGGAGGCATCCACGGGCGTCATCAGTGTCTGATCCCCAGAGCGTGTGCTTGGAATTCAAATCTCCCACAAGGAGTAGTGGTGAGGGGAGCTGAGCCAATAGATCTTGAAGATCACGCTCTGGAACTATACTGAGCGGCGGCAGGTACATGTTACAGATGGTAAAACTGATGCTCTCCAGCTGTAGTCGGACGGCCACAGCTTGCAATGGTGTGGTGAGAGGAACGTGGGCGGCGGAAATGTTAGGCGCCACTAAGGTAGCAACGCCACCGCTTGCACGCATACCTGCAAGAGAATTGCTTCTAAATGCCGAAAAAGAGTGAAGGTGTAACGAGTGATTGGGATATAAGTGAGTTTCCTGGAGGCAAATTATTGACGGTGACCGTTGAGAAACTAAATGTTGTAGGTCTTGAGCACGAGCTCGAAAACCATTGACATTCCACTGGATTATTTCCATAGAGGCTTTAACGGGCCGTTTTAACTTTTTTCTTGACTTTGGCTGACTTGGTCCTACGATTCGAAAATCGTTAGCCTCCTGTGACTCCGCTGATGTACGGGAGTCAGAACTTCTACGGCTCGTAGAACGAGACCGGGATCTAATGGAGGGCGAGCGACTTCGCGATCTATGTGTTGGCCAGGATCGGTTTTTCACAGTTACTACGGGATTGTTGTTACTCGCTGGTGGCTTGGTGTCTGGAGTCTGTACGGTTGAAACAGAGGTAGTGCTGGTGGATATACAAACAGTCTGAGACGTGGGTTTAACGGCTAGTAAGTCAGTCTGCGTGGATGTGTGGGCGACAGGGTCGTGTTAAACAGCAACAGTGGTATTAGGAGTACGGCGAGCTGCTAATGCATATCCAGTAGTAGTGGTAGCTGGCTTTAGCTGTTCGAAGCGCCGTCGTGCCTCTGGAAAAGTTAGGCGTTCCTTTACACGTAGCTCCTGAATACTTCTTTCGTCCATGAATCTAGGGCACTGTCGCGAGCTGGAGGGATGACTACCGCCACAGTTCAAGCAACAAGGAGTTCGACTGCAGTTGGGGTCGTCGTGTTTCGCTAGGCCACATTGCTCACAAAGAGCAGGATTAGTACATGTGACCTTAGTATGTCCGAACCGCTGACATTGGAAACAGCGCATGTGGTTCGGGACATACTGGCGGACGCTAGCACGTTCATAGCCGCAATATATGTATTCAGGTAACTTCGTCCCAGCAAAAGTTAGAAATACCCTACGTAATGGGTACTCCTTGCAATCTTGTTTCCGTGTTAGCCGGTACGCCTGACAACCAAGCTGATCCGGGAGGCAACTTACTATTTCTTCGTTTGCAAGACCATCCAAGCTGGAGGTGGTGACTACTCCTCTACAGGTGTTAAGTGTTTTGTGTGGGGCTACCCGGATAGGGTAGAAGCCCAACAAAGTCGCCTTTTGTAGTTTGCGAGACTGGTCTGCACTGGTGCTCTCTAATAGTAAGCTACCGTCTCGGAGACGCGTAGCGTTCTTGACCGGGCCGCTGATTTTGTCAACTTCACTCTTTATATAAAACGGACTGATATCTTTAAAAGTTTTCCCATCACAAGCCAAAGTCATAAGTAAATAAGGGTCGATGAAGGAGGTTTTGCGCGGATGCATTTTGAATAGGACCCCCATCCGGAACCGTCGGCGTCAGCCTGCCATCCGAGGGTTAAAGAAAGAAAGACACCGAATCTTCACGGTCTGTGCCGTCATGGGGACCTCACCCATGACCGATCTCATTTGTACCTCAGAAAAGCTACCCTTCAAAATCCACTGCTTGTCCGTATGGGTAAACCGTTCACCACGCACACCCCGGCTTTATTCCCCTACCACAGGAATAACCACCTGTGGCTCCCCGCTTTAGGCCGCGCTGCGCATAAAAGGCACACGCGGATTCAGGAGACTTGTGGTTGATTACACCGGGGTTCCGTCAGCGGTAACACGTCCGGTCCGTGATACTAACCCAACGGCAACACGGCCGTCGGGAGATTAACACAGACCGGGCCCTCAAGGAGCTACGTGGGTGTACTTGACGGTGTGGACGGGCTCCGCACCTAAGGCTACACATAGGGGCAGTGCGAACGGTCCGCTCAACCTTCACTTTTGAGACCTCCGGAGGGCACACATGTCGGAAGCCGCGCTGAAAACCTTGGGACAGAACCACGGAGATAGGAGAGATCCCTGCTGGTGAGACAGGAGTTATAAACCTAAGACCTTAAGTGCTAATAATTATAATAAAGGACTAGAAGGGGAAGAAGGTGATGCCTACTGACAAGCAGTAGCTACACGTGGCACAGTTGATGGAGATGAAGGGGATGAAATGAGGTTGAGTGGCTAGGGACCCCGGGATCGCCAATCCCGTACCTACCGGAGTAGGTCCCTGGGGAAAATACCAGAGCCTCTTCTGCCAGTTTTCGGGGTTGCTGATGGGCCTTCTCGGCAGCCGTAGCGGTCGTGGGGTACACCAAGTCCCCACCGTACATCACCCCATCAGTGAGTCCCCTACTTCCTGTTGCCCACCCCTCGGGACGAGGACCACAGAGGTTGGATTTTGAGGGGCTTTTTTCCATTATAAGGTCCTACATTAATCTAGAGAACTTAACTATGCATGAATATGTATTAAGGCACATTTCAGGTTACGTCATAATAATTGTCCGTATTTAGCTACATGCTAAACCTTACTTACCAATAGGTCTTTGTGAAAATCTATTCTCGTTCTTCCTGCTGCCCATACGTCCTCGTAGTTTTTTCAAATTTTTACAATTTCACAAATCAATGAAAATTGTATTCAGAGCTTAATTTGGCTTGGCCTCCTTGCCGTTAAAGCTTTAATTCAAATATTCACAGGTTAGCCAATGTAGTGTCTTATTCATATCGTACATTGAGCTCAAATAAGTTCGATAATAGGACAAAAATATTACGAAAATTACTTCATAAGTAGTGCAATAATACAATAACTATTAAATTTTGAACTAAGCAGATGTTATTTTATATATTAGTTAGTATGCAACACGGCAGCCAAAATAATTATATTGGCGGCATTGAATCCGCGCATGCAGCGCTCAAAATGTATCTTTAGACCCCGGGTGTTTCGCGCACCTTACTGTGTCTCCTGGTTTCCTATCTCACGTAACAGGCCCTGGTATGGTGCTTCTAAACTGAAACCATGAGTATAAAAAGAAACAAACAAACAAATAAACAAACAAAAAGGAAAGAGAGGAAGAAAGACAGAAAGAGAGAGAAACAAAGACAGAAAGAAAGAAAGAAAGAAAGGAAGAAGGAAAGAAAGATGGAAAGAAAGAAGGAAAGAAAGAAAGATGGAAAGAAAGAAGGAAAGAAAGGAAGAAAGGAAGAAGAAAGAAAGAAAGAGAGAGAAAGAAAGAGAGAGATAAAGAAAGAGAGAGAGAAAGAAAGAAAGAAAGAGAGAGAAAGAAAGAGAGAGAAAGAAAGAAAGAGAGAAAGGAAGAAAGAAAGAGAGAAAGAAAGAAAGAAAGAAGGAAAAATGGAAAGAAAGAAAGAAGGAACGAAAGAAAGAAAGAAAGAAAGAAAGAAAGAAAGGAAGGAAGGAAGGAAGGAAGGAAGGAAGGAAGGAAGGAAGGAAGGAGGGAGGGAGGGAGGGAGGGAGGGAGGGAGGGAGGGAGGGGGGAAGGAGGGAAGGAGGGAAGGAGGGAAGGAGGGAAGGAGGGAAGGAGGGAAGGAGGGAAGGAGGGAAGGAGGGAAGGAGGGAAGGAGGGAAGGAGGGAAGGAGGGAAGGAGGGAAGGAGGGAAGGAGGGAAGGAGGGAAGGAGGGAAGGAGGGAAGGAGGGAAGGAGGGAAGGAGGGAAGGAGGGAAGGAGGGAAGGAGGGAAGGAGGGAAGGAGGGAAGCAGGGAAGGAGGGAAGGAGGGAAGGAGGGAAGGAGGGAAGGAGGGAAGGAGGGAAGGAGGGAAGGAGGGAAGGAAGGAAGGAGGGAAGGAAGGAAGGAGGGAAGGAAGGAAGGAGGGAAGGAAGGAAGGAGGGAAGGAAGGAAGGAGGGAAGGAAGGAAGGAGGGAAGGAAGGAAGGAAGGAAGGAAGGAAGGAAGGAAGGAAGGAAGGAAGGAAGGAAGGAAGGAAGGAAGGAAGGAAGGAAGGAAGGAAGGAAGGAAGGAAGGAAGGAAGGAAGGAAGGAAGGAAGGAAGGAAGGAAGGAAGGAAGGAAGGAAGGAAGGAAGGAAGGAAGGAAGGAAGGAAGGAAGGAAGGAAGGAAGGAAGGAAGGAAGGAAGGAAGGAAGGAAGGAAGGAAGGAAGGAAGGAAGGAAGGAAGGAAGGAAGGAAGGAAGGAAGGAAGGAAGGAAGGAAAGCGCATGTTTTAACACATTTTGCTTGTGGAAATGTGAATTTCTTTATAGTCCGAGCAGCATAACTGAAAAACAAAGGAATACAAGTTATTTAAGCTTAACATCTTTCGAGGACGCAAAATTAGTGTTTCGGGGCCCATAATTTGTCATAATCGGCACCAGTGAGTTTGAATGAAATTCCAGAGGTTTAAAGGAATTTCATGATGAATAAAGCATTTTCATGAATCTTTACGAAATGTCACTATGTATCCGTTTTGAGTATGTGCTAAAATGTAATATATACGGAAGGTATTACTCCTGTTAAACACTTAATTTAGGTGAAATACGTTTTCTGGCAGGACACATTTCAAAGGTATCACATGCCATTTGATATAATGTAGGCTTTTCTCGAATATAAAGCTTTTAATTTCTCGGCTACTCTATCAAAACTTACCTTACAAGCTAACACAGGCGACCACCACTATAAAGATTTAAAGATCGTTCTATGCCTCTGCATTCCAAAATTATCCTTTCAACTTTTAAGAAATGTGTAATTTATTCATAAAAACATCTATCTTATTATTTTACAGATACAAGAAGACGTAGTGTTCATGAATATTGTGTACATGGCTGAGTAGAGAAAATCATGTAAGTAAACGTCCTTTAAACCCTTCCACTAATTGATCTGATGAAGAAAGCCCACTCCACGCACACTTTTTTAACCTTTTGCAAACAAAATTGCCTACCAAGTCTCAGGTTAGCTACTCGTCAACTGTACATTATACTGATCATTACATTTATATGCTACTCAAAAATAACCATGGCGACATCAAAGGATGCGTTAGGATACAGGTATAATGTGACCCTGGGATAAGATGTCTTGTCACGCTCGTTATAGAGAGAGCAAAGTCGTCGCGTGTTCTGCAAGTTATGTCCGCTTTTCAGTTTCGGAGAAGTCAAATTTTGTAACAATTTAACTGTATTATTTGGATTACATTTTTCTTGAATTTACTTTCCCAGTCTCTTGCAGGTTACTTCTAACATATCGATAAATTCTTACTTTGTTATATTTAAACAGTTCTGTAAATATTACAGAAAAGTTCTTGATTCTGCACCACTATTCATCACACTCACGATTACAAAAATCTCTATCAAGATTATTGATTTTTCGTAACTATCATTATTCCTATCTTAATTTTGTGATTGGTCGATTTAATTCCACGTCACAACATTACGTCATACAATTTTTACTACGGCCAATCACAAAATTACATATATTTTTACTTATTTAAATGACTAGATAGATTTACATAATCATTTTTTTATAAATCTCTAAACCTTTCATACCTCCTCCAAACATAACCCAAAACTACTGTTACACGATGATGTACTCAAACATATGGTAACAAACAGTAATCACTCTCAGCAAGTAAGGACTTTGCTCATTGGCATTTTAAAGTAGCGCTATTTTCAGACTCTTCACTCATTTGAGAGTGATGATTGAATTAGAAGAATTACTTCCGCTGTGTGGAACACTTTAGAAATACAGCATTCCATATTACATGCGAGTCTTTCAGCTTTATTTCACATCTAACTTAACAAGAGAATGTTAGTTTAATAAACATATGGCACCTAAATGTGCACTTTTTCCTGTGGTGAGCGTTCCTCAAAATTAATACTTTTAATTGTGTTTTCAGGTGCAAATCAGGGAGATCAAGATGCACATTAAGTTTCAGCTGTAGAGGGAAGAAGAGTAAGGGCCAGAGTCATCAGGCGGTCCTTTACATAAACCAAAACATTCCTGACAGTTTAACAACTATACCATTTGCCAATCATTATATATAATGCATATGAAGTGGGAGATAATCAATGAAAATAGCCTATAACCTGTCACATTTTAATGCAGTGAAGCACAAATTTTACTGTTGTCAATGTATCAGAAACGAAAAACTATAGCAATAAAGCGAATGTTTTACTACAGAAAAGTTTTGATTGAGAATGATTCATACATGCAGTAAATCTAGTACCTGTTCTCATCCATGCCATAATCTCCCTTCCTGCTTTTTCCTTGGTCTATGTATATTGTCACCCAATTAGCGCAAGGCATGACCGGCGATAGCTGGAAGGGACCCGAGGCAGCTGGGCCAAACCGACTCATCAGTCTCTGTCACTAACTGAGGGGGATGATTAGGGAAATGTCACTTGCGCTGGCCGCCCCTTCCCCCTCTTCCACTGCCATCTGGAACCTTCGAGTGGAACTAGAGAAGTCGAGAAGACGGCGATATTCCTATACAAAGGGCTGCAGCGAATGAAGTCAGTCAGTCAGTTAGCCAGAGTTCTTGGCGAGCAGTGTAAGAGTGCAGTTTACGACGAGAAGACTGTGTACGTGCATCGGAGTATTGTATGTAATTACGAATGCAGGTGAAATTGTAACGGACGAACTGGTGAATCGTAATTTTGTGCATTACGTAATCCTGTGTAATTGACAAATGTTCAACAGTAAGTCGGTGGAAATGAACATTTTTGAGTGGTGAAATTGGACTTTTCATTTCACGAGCCCACAAAGTCACAATTGGTATTAAGGAGCGCGACATAACACAATGGAGGCGGCATTAGAAAAGATTTTAGCGGAACGGAAAGAAATGAAGACGGCAAATGAAAACCTCGCTGCAAAAACAGTAGCGGCAAATAACAACCTGGCCGCGAAGCTGGAGACTACAAATGACAACCTGGCCGCGCAACTGAAAGAAATGAAGACGGCCAACGACAACACCACCGGAAAGATGGAAGAAATGAAGGCCGAATTAACAGCGAAGACGGAAACGGCAAACAACAACTTGGCCACGACAATGACCGAAAACATGGCCGAACTGACCACGGAAATGAAGGTGGCGAACGAGGCTCTCGCCCCCAAATTTGAAGAACAGTTGGCCGGCGTGAGGGATGACGTCACGAATCTGGGTAATCGGATGGGTCAAGTAGACGGCCGCCTTAATGATTTAGAGGAAAAGGCCGACAGCAGCGTCAAGTCCCTGAACGCCATGGTGGAGGACGTCGTCGGCTGGAAGCTGAAGGATTTGAAGGCCAACGCGTCAAACCTCCCAAGTATGACGGCGCGTCAACGTTTGAAGTCTTCCGCCGCCAGCTCGACACAGTGGACAGGCACAACAGATGGTCACCGGAGGAGGATGCCACACAGTTAATAGCCAGCCTCCAGGGACGGGCCGGGAAAATCCTAAACGCGGTGCAGACGATGGCGGCGCCCAAGGACATCTGGGACCCTGGAGAATTGCTTCGGGAACCACCGTTTAGCCGCAGCATACCGCAGCCAGCTAAAGGATAGGTCCCAGCAGCCGGGGTAGACGCTGCAGGAGTTCGCCATAGCGATTGAGCAGCTGGCTAGCTAGGCCTTGGTTGACCTGCCACTGGAGTTCGTATCCCGGGAAGCCGCCTACAACTTCGTCGACGGGGTACGGGACATGGAGATTCGTCAGCGCCTAATGCTCGGCGATTATAAAACCATCCACGAGGCCCTGATAGTGCCATTGAGGATGGAGGCGGCCAAGGTAACAACTATCCCGACGTCGAAAACGAGGAGTGCCCGCCGGAGACAGAAGACCAGCTGAGGGACGCCGGCGAACACCTAGTGGCCTGTGTTGGGGGTTTGGACAGCCCGGACACCTTCAGAGAGACTGCCCACACCAGGAAGGGCAGCCGGAAGAACGAGTAAGGCCCGGCGTGGAGAGGGGCACGTCGGCGCCATTACCAACATCCCCTTCGAGTGACACTGCGCGCCGTCAGCCGGCGTATGGATGACAGTTTCATCGCGGACGTTTGGGTGAAAGTGAAGCCGTGCCGCGTGCTGGTGAACACTGGGGCAGCCGTGACAATCATCAGACCTGCCATGGCGAAGGGTTTGCCGAAGAGGAAGCCGAGCCGACCATACGAGCCTATCACGGCATCGGGCGACACCTTGCCTGTGGAGAAGGAGGCCCTGCTGGAGCTGGCCTTGGGACGGAGTGCCGTGCGTCTGTGAGTGTTCGTCGCGAAGGTGGCTGAGGAGGTGATTCTGGGACTGGATGCCCTCAGGAGCCACGAGGCGACGGTCGACGTCGGCAGGAAAGTCCTGCGGCTCAACGGAGAAGAGGTTATACTCCGTGAACCCGAAGAGCACCTGGGAATCTGCAGGGTCGTCTTGAACGAAGACGTGCGAGGTGATGGTGACGGCGCGACCGGAAGGCCAGACCGCAGGTAGGGTCCAGAGGCTGCAGGAGTACGACTTCACCTCGGAACATCGTAGAGGGAAGAGCCACGGTAACGCTGACGCCATGTCCCGAAGACCCTGTCCACAAAAGTGCGGCCAGTGCACAAGAGTGGAAGAGGAGCGTGCCGCAGCAGTCCGAGCAGTCCCGGCAGTGCCTGCGGACGGCTGGGACAGCGCAGGCCTGAGGAGGGAGCAGCTGGCGGACGCAGACTTGGGGCCACTCTTGAGGGAAGTGGAGGCAGGGACGAGACAAACCTGGGAGGATATCGCACTAAGGAGCGCCACCTACAAGTCGTAATGGGCCCAATGGGACTCGTTGAAGACCAGAGAGGGCGTGCTGTTCCGGGTATGGGTATCACCCAATAGGAAGACGCAGAGAGAACAGTTGGGACTTCCCCGGAGTAAGGTCCCGGAAGTCTTGGAGGAAGTGCACGCCGGTACTTCGGGAGGACACCTGGGAGCGAACCGAACGATCGAAAAAACTTCGGCAGCGCTACTACTGGCTGAGACTCCGAGCAGATGCTGAGTGATGGTGCCGTCAGTTTCACGTGTGCGCGGCGAGTCGTGGCCCCCAGACTAGGAGCTGGGGTCGCATGCAGCAGTACACCTTCGGAGCGCCATTCGAACGGATCGCCGTTGACATTGCTGGACCGTTCCCAGTTTCCGACCGAGGCAACGAGTACCTAACGGTGGTCGTGGACTACTTCACCAAGTTGCCGGTGGTGTATGCCATACCAAACCAACAGGCAAAGACAATCACAGACTGCCTCATGGAGCAAGTGTTCTGTCGATTTCGGGTGCCGTTAGAGCTACACAGTGACCAGGGTACCAACTTTGAGTCCAACCTAACGAAGGAGGCATTACAAAGGCTTGGGGTGAACAAGATGCACACGACGCCTCTACATCCCCAGTCGGATGGCATTGTCGAAAGATACATCAAGACCTTAGAGGAACACCTGAGGAAGGACGTGACCTGCCATCAGCGAGACTGGGACGTCAAGGTGCCACTGTTCTTGCTGGCCTACCGCTCGTCTACACACGACACAAGTGGGATGATGCCAGCCAGCTTAATGTTCGGTCGAGAGTTACGCCTCCCTTGTGAGATGGCTTTTGGAAGCCCTCCGGAGGCAAAGCAGTCAGTGACCGTGTATGTGGAGAACCTGGTGGTCCACCTCCACGACATGCACGAGATGGCTCGCCAGAACATCCAGAAGGCGAGCGACCGCATGAAGACCAGATATGACAGGCAAGCCAACAGCCAAGGGTTCCAGCAAGGTGACCTGGTCTGGTTGTACCGTCCTACCCGGACCAAGGGACGCAACCCGAAGCTCCAGCAACCATGGCAAGGACCGTACCGGGGGGTGAAGAAGATTAACGACGTGGTCTACCGCATCCAGAAGGTTCC
This sequence comes from Mantis religiosa, assembly GCA_030765055.1. NCBI lineage: Eukaryota > Metazoa > Arthropoda > Insecta > Mantodea > Mantidae > Mantis > Mantis religiosa. The sequence continues at coordinate 738,360 of JAUKNK010000232.1, read as the reverse complement.
CCGAGGGAAGATGTTGGTGGTACACCTGGATCGTCTAGCCCGCAACGATAGTGCTGTTCGGGACGACCAGCTTTGAGGAGGGAGCAGTGTCACCCAATTAGCGGAAGGCATGACCGGCGATACCTGGAAGGGACCCGAGGCAGCTGGGCTGCATCCACTCATCAGTCTCTATCACTAACTGAGGGGGATGATTAGGGAAATGTCACTTGCGCTGGCCGCCCCTTCCCCCTCTTTCACTGCCATCTGGAACCTTCGAGTGGAAACTAGAGAAGTCGAGAAGACGGCGATATTCCAATAAAAAGGGCTTCAGCGAGTGAAGTCAGTCAGTTAGTCAGAGTTCTTGGCGAGCAGTGTAAGAGTGCAATTTCCGACGAGAAGACTGTGTACGTGCATCGAAGTATTGTATGCAATTATGAATGCAGGTGAAATTGTAACGGACGAACTGGTGAATCGTAATTGTGTGCATTACGTAATCCTGTGTAATTGGCAAGTGTTCAACTGTTAGTCGGTGGAAATAATTAACATTCTTGAGTGGTGAAATTGGACTTTTCATTTCACGAGCCCACAAAGTCACAATATATTTCTCCCTATCCCAATCCCTTTTAATTTCTCCTGTTGTAATGCAACACCAATAAAAAAATAAAGGTCTTTTCAAATACTCTTTTTTTGTTTTTACTCAATATTTCACTCAATTTTCCAAGTGTCTCATTAATAGTGAATAAGGTTGTGTGAATGTTATCTAATCTGTTATTTAAATTTTCTGCGGCACACTTTTGTTGCTGCTGATGTTCCCTAAATGCCTGAAGAAGCTTGGCATCATATGGCTCATAGTGTGTTCTTCTATAACAAAACAAAACTTATTTGTTAAAATTTAAATACTGCAAATAAAGTAGCATTAGCAAGCTCTAAGGCATGGGCAAGTACAAGCAGAGGGGTCTAGACATGTCTAGCTATACTGCGTCGTCCTAAGAAACACACGTTTTTATTACTCTGTGCCCACGTGCACAAGCGTGACAGATGACATTACGCTTCCACCCATGTGTTAAGTCATATTACATTCACAAGTTGTATGCACAAGAGTAGCTTACCAGTAGGTAAAGGACAAATGGAGCTGTTCGTGGAATTGTTCACAGGAAAGTATGCTTCTTAGGACAGCAGGAGTGTACATTAGTACCAGTCATGGAATTTCATAGTTTGCTTCAGTGAAAAGGTATATTACTCGTTCATCTGTGGGAGTTGTTTAATAATCTCATGGTTGACCTGGATCAGAACTTCATTCACGATTTCAAAGATACAATACCTTAACAAAAAAAACAAAAAAACTGTGATTTCAAAATGAAAAGGTTGAGTTTTAATTTTCAAATATTGTCGTACCAAATGAAAATATGTCAGCTGGTAATCATTCAGGGGAATGATGATCTGCTAAGGAAAGCATGACCTCAGAGATCTTTCTTTATGATTTATATGCTTCAGAATTCTTAAAATCTTTGGATTACCCAATTTAATTGATATCAAGCATTACATGAAAAGAGTCAATTGGCATTAAATTTAAAGCAAATAACATAGTTCAGACATCTTTCTCCTTCAACAGTCATTGTATTTCAATGTTAACCTTGCTTAGCAGCAGTTAAGCTTATGCTGTCCATAAGTATGGGGTGTTTGACTTTTACAGTATACAAATAAGGGAGGCTGGCTCGACATACAGTATCCTATACCTACTGGAGCTGAAACCCATACATTTAGCACAACCTGTTCTTTGTATTAACCTGTTCTTTCCTTACCTCCTGGAGCCACACGGTCTCTCATGCTGCGTTGACGGTGTTGGCAGTTCCTGTAGTGGTGTTGGCGGTTCCTGTAGTAGTGATGTTGGTCCTTGTGGCGGTGGTGCTGGCAAAACTTCTGGCATTTTTTGTTTTTCAACTTCTTCTGCCACTTGGCTGTAAGAAGTTGTTGCATATGCCTGAGAAGAGAAAAAATACATAATTTATAATTGTTGCATTGAATGTTTGATTGAACATGCTTACATGCTTACAATGCTGTGCATTACATTTATTTCAATATTGGTAGTTTTTATCTAGATTTACAGAATTGAATTTGCACTTAAAACAATAAGATATCAAACTACTGAATATTTTTTAATTTGATATCCCTGACACTGAAGAACCCTTTACCTTACAACCCAGAACTTTGTCAATTGCAAAAAGTGATCCAAATGTGTGGTGAATGCTCCTCAAGAATTTAAGTACTATTTGCTACAGAAACAGTAATTATTCTATAAATTCCCAAACATTATTGTAAAATGTACCAGCCTAACGAAGTATAAATGTGTAATTAAAGCATTTGAATTTTTTTCTACAAGAAGTATGTTTGACTTAAGTTATATAATGGCTAAATCTGCAACCTACAATACCTAAATTAAATTGTTTCCCCTCACTTAAAAATGGCTGGAGTGCTACTTCAGGCAAAGTTTTGAGGAGTTACGATATATAACTGCTTTTAATGCATATAAAGGTATAACATATTCAACAAATGTGTTCAAAACATGGATACTTCATTCAAGCACCTGAATAATATTAAAAAACAAATGTAAATCAATACTCACAGTTAAATCAAAGCTTTCTGCAACACCTTCAAATCCTATAATGACAACTTCACTAATTAGTGAAATTAGCTGCTGTTCTAAACCTATAAGTGGTTTAGCACTAGATTTGCCACCACCAGTCTTGTGACGCTCTGCAAACAAGAGCTTCAACTTACGCTTAACATTGCTCTTCCACTCTGTGAAAACCTAAAACAAATATTGCAGTAGCTTATTTTTCTATTTACAGTCAGCAAAATTAACACAAGCAATTCACAAGTAGTCATGATGAACCACATTTAAAACATAATTGCAAAATTTTATAAAAATGTTAATTTTAAGAGATTAAGACCTTACTGCAGAATAAAGGTAGATATCGTTTAGAACACAAAATTTTGGGAAAAGTTATGTTTTGTGGCAGAAATCATGTCAGAGGTAATATAAGATATTTCTTTTAACTTTACAGTCTTATAATTGTTTCTAATTTGAACATTTTAATCTCTCGGTTATAATATTAAAATTAATTTAAGGGTCTTCATGCAACAACTACCATATCAAAGATCATTCAAACTTTATTGTATTCCGAATTTCTACTTGCTCGTATTTACAAATACCTAAAACACACATCTACTAATATATGTCGCAATTAACATTAGGCAGATAGAAGAAAACATTTTAAGAGTATTGTATACTTGTTAGAGTAGAGACGCTCATGTAAGTAAAAACTTTCTTACGCTTCACTAGTTGGTGTAAAAACGAAATTAGAAAACACCCACTTCGACTTTGCTGAGTTTAAGTACAATCAGACAGTCCTGTTATTAGTTTTCTTATATGCACGGAATAATGTCATGGTGTAAAATAATTTTTAATTTGGGGTTATTTCAGGTATTTGTTCAAAACAGTGCTTTAGAAGGCATTTGTGTAACAATCGACACATCGATATCGTCTAGTTTTGTAGTAGCAATATGGACCTTTTGGGAAGAAGGATCCACGATACTATCTATTTGTTAGCTCTAAATGCCTAAGGATGATGCTTCACAAATTTTATAAGTAATAGACAATGTGTATACATATAACTATCCGTGGCTCTAATTCGAACTCGGGACTTCTAAAGCATGCCACAGACATGCTGCCATCTACCCAAAGAAGTTGGCAGAGTGAGAGATGGTTATGATTATTATAGGACACAAGTACCTTATTCATAAATATTAAAAGTCGTTTTTGTAATTGATTGTGAGTTCATGGTTTACTACCATGCCATGTGGTGCTGACTGGCTGTATAAAGCCAGAAGGTTTTTGCTGCGTGCCCACCCGTTGAGGGTTTTACCGCAGGTAAGGTAAATATCGGGATATTGTAGGGTGAAATGTTGATTTTTAGGATGGTGAATTTTTATGAGGTTACTAGTATGTACCTGGGGGTTGAAGGACAGGATGCAACACCTTGCACCCTGGCGTTTTATTTATTTAAATTTTGGGTATATAATTTTGATGCCAAGCAGCTTGGAAGGATTATGTGGAGCTCAGCTTTAGCTGCTGTTTGGATTAGCTCCTAGGTTATCTCGGATGCCCGCAAGCCATGCGGGGTAACCAGTGCTGACTAGAGCGACGTCTAGTGGGGTCATAATCTCCCAGGGATCTGACAAGGGCGCTTCTATGAGATGGTAAACTTGCGTACAATTTTGATGCCCGGCGCCTGGTTTCATCCTCCACGTATGGGAGACTCGAGGCCTCGTGTAGCAACCTGGTAGGAAAATAGGGACCCACAGAATATATAGACCTGAGTCCTCTATTCTGTGCACGTTGGAGCCATGCTAGCACGCTGTCTGCGGCCATGCCCCAGATCTCGCAGGCATACAGCATAACCGGGATTACCAGCGCTCGGAAAAGGTATAACTTCATGCCAACTGGCATCGAGGTTGACCCCAGCATTGGATACAATGAAGCAATTGCTCCCTGTACTTTAGCCGCTCGGTCCCTGATGTGTTGGCGAAAGGTAGACCCTTATCCACGTTAACACCTAGGTACTGGACAGAGTTAGTCCACTCTATACTTCGACCTCGGTAGCTGAAATAGGGGCAGTCTGAGGGGGTGTGGCGCTTTGTGAAAAGTATGGCGTGCCTTTTGTCCGCATTAACGGACATCCGCCAACGCCTACACCACTGATGGTTCACTACAGCGTAAAGCTTTGCTATATACCCGTCTTGCAGTCCTTCCAATCTGTAACAAAGTTATTCCTTCGTCTGTCATTACGTTTGTATACCTCCTAAATACCCTTCATTTACAAAAGGGGCAGCACACTTAAAGATACACTAAAACTAAAGACCAGGTTACATTTCATACTAAACTTTCTGAGTAACTGCCATTTTTCTTACCAGGTATAAGATATTACAGCTAGGGCCATCTATGGTGCGCAACGACAGGTTGTGTAGAGCGTATGATGCTTCTAAACTGAACCCTTTTTTGATGAGTAACGCTACAGCTAAAATATTTTCGCGTGTGTAACGTACGTTTTTTGTAATATTGTGAGTATTATAATCAAACTACATTCTTAGTCCATCGTCAGGAAAATCTACAATTTACATATTTTCCAAATTAAATATAGCCTCATGCAGAAGTAGTTATATAGTCCATTTGGATGTAGTTTATCAAATAATGTCATGTTTCAGAACATGTTCACCAGAGAGATGGGAATGTGGATTATCGTTTTTAAGATATATCGATATTGGAAAATTAAAACCAAAATAAAGAAGGAATGAAAAATCTTTAGTGGGTATAATAAGTTTATATAATCCTTGCTACTTAACAAGATCTGTTTTATGAAGACTTTTTCCATTATTATAAATTGTAAGTTCAAAGCTCTTCTGGCAGTCCTCCCAAAAATGCAAGATACAGATTTTGGTTTCATGCAAGTGTATTAAACATACGGCATCTTAATCAAATCGTTGGTTCAATTATACAAAAATTAAACAATCCCCCAAACGTATGCCTGTGCAATATTTTGAACATTCGGTTTAAAGATTAAATTCCTGAACTTAGAAGAGAAATTCCAGTTTTAAAGCGCAGAATTCGAATCGGAGAGCCTCTTAAGTGTCAACTGCATATACCTCCAATAACAATATGCAATATTGTGCAATAACAATATGCTTACTTTTATCCTTCTCGTAAACTGTGTAGTGAAGACTTAGAACGGTGGATTGTTAGCCCTACCACCGTCTTTTGAATGAGTTTTCTTTACTGTACATTTTCAAAATGAAGTTTTATTTTTGTGTGTGTTAGTATTTATTAAGGCTTATTGTTGTGCTTAACAGGCCAGAAGTGATGAGCTATATATTCATAGCGTCGTCATCACAGTGAGCTCATAATAAAACGCAAGGCCCAGAAACATTTACAAGCGAAAACATTCATACTGTGTTCCAAAGTTTCGAATTCAGAACCAGTAAATTTGAAGACGAGGGGTTACTTTTGGCCATTCGCCCCTTGCATGAATGTCGTCCTCCGTCCATTGCATTTGCAAACTGCGCTACTGTGTTCAAAAATCGATTAATCTTTCAAGCAAAATTTATATGCATTATGTGTACAATTGCCGGAGTGAAATGAATGGCGCAGTTCTGTTTGTGGCCCCGCGGCCCCGATATACAAACCATGAGATTTATCAGGGATTCTCCCGGATTGCTAGGAATTTCCTGTCCGTGCAGTTCATCTCTTCTATCCCTTACATCTATCACGTGGTGCATTCTTTCAGGGTAGAAGTGCCGGCTGTTGTGTCGGTAATGCATGGCAGGATGATGTGCTCATGGTAATCCTTGCTCATCTAGTAGGACGGTCTCTGGTCTCCGGACCTGGTGTGGTAGGGCCAACTCCTCTCCGTAGCAGTCCAGTCCAGTATATAACTGAGTAATATATAATATGTATGTATATATATATGATTGCTGTAATACATACTCGAAACTGAAAGTGCCGTTCTTCCTGATGGAAGCTTCGAGAAGAAAAGCATGGTCTGCTTTATATGGCAAAAGTGAAGTAATGTTTAGCAGAATAGGATAAGGTATTTATAGTTGAATAGAACTTAATAGAATACATTTTGAATATAACAACTTAAATCTCCCGCATAAGAATGGAAGAAATTCTTTTAGCTGTATGCATTGTCCGACAGGTGTCGCAACAAATGCATTCACGAAGTTTTGCAGCCCATAGATGGCTCTACCTGTTATGGCTCATAGCTACGAAGTATAATGTAGTTGCATATAAATATATGCACCTAGCTTCCGTTATGTTTTTCTTTATTAGTTGCGTGTTTTATTTTGTGTTTTATTGCACAGGTGCAAAGACTAGGTGTAATGAATACGGAGAAAATACTCAACGGACAAATAATTGAGTGTGAGAAAGGAAGTCCCTTGTAGCGAGTATATGTTAGGGCCAATTACTAATTTGTCCTTTTCTTTTGGTCATTAACTCTTTGTTCCACCATTGGATTTGATGGTCTGTTGAGCACTTGTAATAAATTATTTAACCTGTGGACTGAGATTGGAATCGCGGATCTTGTCTTCGTCCTACTGTATAATGGTTACGAGCGTTTGGACGGAGACCTGAAGATCCGTGGTTCAAATCTCGACTACGGCATTATACTCGTACCTTTCAGTCTCACTACCCTTTGACAGTGCGTCCCATACAGGGATATTGTGAACGATCAATTGGTTTCAGACAACATTTTGATTGTATTCGATGCAGGTTCTCGGATTTTGTCGCATGCTGCTAATCCTGAAAACTTCCCCGTATTTGAAAACAAGTTTGTGGATACTACAGTCACACATAACTAGCTGAGAACATTTATTTGAAATGACGTGAGAATAAATACGATGTTCAGTACCAAATTGTTGGTGCATTCACATGTTTTTATTCAAGGATTTTTCGTGATTCAGCGACTTTCAATTGCTAAAATAATTTTGTCCAGATTGTGTCAACAATGTGTTGGTGATAACACATTTCTTGGCTGGCACCGCAGTTCAGTCGGTAGAGCACCTGTGTTCCGGATTTGATGCCCGGCGGTAGGGGTAAGGATTTTTTTCCGACCAAGATAATTCCTGATCTTCTCTAGTCTGAAAGTAAGAATGAGAGTGCGAATGTGTGCGTGACTAATTATTAAAACTTAACTGATACGAGTTAACACCTTCGTTATGTTCCAAAGCAGAACGGCCGCCTATATCACCATTGGAGTTAAAAGGGGCAGGGGGGTGGGTATAAATGGAACTAATAAAAAAGACGTATTTCTTCTTACATTTCCTAAGTGACCGTTTTAAGAAAAACTTTCCACTCAGTTGGAACTGAAGGTGCTGGAATATAAAGGCGTTTTAAGTGACACTCAACATGCCACTAAATTACATAAAACTTTGTTTAGAAATACAGCCTAGTGCTAGATTGGGCTATTTTACGGAGGGGATTCGGCACGAGACACAAAGGAGGTAAATTTTACCTACATCCCGGGAGGAGGGATGAAGCGGCTGTCCCAAGGAGTCACACAAGTACAGAATGCAGATTGCCTATATTTTACTAGATAGAAATTCTCCAGCAAGTTAGCACAAGATACCTCCCATCCCTTTGTGGTTCGGGAATAGTCCCACCATGAGACCGGCAACCGTCCTACCGAAGGAGGAAGCTTTAACTCAGAGCATATCATCCAGCCATGCAGCGCCGAGACTCCCGCCAACACTTTTACCCTGAAAGAGAACAGAGGAAGAGAGATGATGTGAAACGATAATGGAGATGAAGTGGAAGAACAAAAAGTTTGGAGGATGTAATTCACCTACCCAGGTTTTGACCTGGTGACCCGGGAGAACCCCGTAATAACCCATGGGGAGGTGGGTGGCCCACGGTAATCCAAGCCGGGCCTCCCGAATGCGGGCTACAGGGATTAGGATTTCACTACCGAGGTGCTAAAACTTAATGCCCAGAAACATTTACAAGCTAAAACATTCTTAGTGTCGTCCAAAGTTTCGAGCTCAGTACCAGTAAATCTGAAGACGAATAGTCACTTTTGGCCGCTCACCCCTAGCACAAACCTAGTCCTCCGTCCAATGCATTTGGAAACTGCGCTTCTGTGTTCAAAAACCAACTAATCTTTGTAGCGAAATTTATATGCACTATGTTATACAACTGACCGAAGGAGGCGGTTTCGTCTGTGGCCTGCATTCGGAATGTCTGAGATCGATTTCCGAGGCCAACCTCACTGACCCATGGGATTTATCGGGGTTACTCCCGAGTCGATAGGAATTTCTTGTCCCACCGGTTCGTCTCTATTATCCTTTCACATCTTTCATCTAATGCTTTCTTTTAGGGTAGAAGTGTCGGCAGTTGTCTCGGAATGGCGTGTCAGGATCACATGCCCCTGGTAGAACTTGCTCATCCAATAGGACGGCTTCTGGTGTGGTGGGGCCGAATCTTCTCCGTCGCATTCCAGTATATAACTAATATATAATATGTACATATAATATTTTTCTAGTACATACTCAAAACTGAAAGTGCCGTTCTTCCTGAGGGAAGCTGCGAGATGTCAAGCATCGTCGGTTCTATATGGCAAAAGTAACACTTCTTGGGATTAGTAATAGACACGAGATTGAAATGAAATGGACTTGATCAAAAAGTAATAAAAAGTTGATATATAAGAACAAAGAATGTAGGTAATAGTTAACAAGTATTAAACAAATATACTATGCATTCATTCGCTCTCAAGTCAGCTTTGGAATTGTATTTCGGGGCACAATGAAGGAAGCATTAGCTTAAAGGCTATTTTGGCTGTAAAAAAGAGCAATACGTTTAATGTCAGGAATGCGGAAAAGAAAGAGATACCTACATGTAAAAATAGATTTAAAAAACTAAATAACCTTCATTATACATATGAATGTATCAAACTTACATTACAACGTTATGATCAAAGCAAAAGTAATAATCCTCACAACCACAACAAAGGATAATTCCAGAACAATGGATAATTATTTTAGAGAAACAGACTTTCTGGTATCCTAAACAACAAATGCATACAAAGTAGTATTAATGTTTTATATCACGATCTACCGACTGAAATCAAACAGATAACAAATGAAAACAGAAAACTCAAGGCTGCTAAAACTTATTTATTACTAAAAGTATTTTACTCTGTGGAAGAGAATAAGACAGCGTAGATAGAATATGCTACTTACATTTCTCATCAATTTTGTAAACATTTTTGTAAGTACTACTGTATTATTTGTATAAAAACACATTTTACGATCCATGTGAAAGCTTTACAGATGGAGATAATAAATCCATTCAACGAATGCTTTAACCTGTGTGGGAATGTTACCGTCATGAAAGATATCATACTTATGGGACTAAAAGTATAACAACTAATATACTACTGCAGATATTTCTTCAAATCCTTTTGTACGCTTGCTATTACCTTTTGCACTTCAACTTTACTTGCGGGTAGGTACTATAACCTAAGATGACGTAATTTCTAAGTAGCTTTCCTTACGAAATCAAACTGCAACTTGAATCATTGAATATTTATCAAATATTAATTAAATATGATTTATATGCTGTGGATTCTTAATGGTTTAAGAAGGAATTTACACATGCCCACCTCTCCATGAATACTGAACTTGTTCGGATTTTAAAACATTTATCAATTTCATTATTTACTTATATAAAGAGAGCTATTCGGTTCTCTTGACAGTATCTTGAAAATGAATTTTCAATTTTGACATCGTGATCTGAAGGGGCACGTATTCAGGTTTGTATTCCATGTTAGTCTTTTTGGCACATATCTGTGAACATGCTTTAAACAGTTTTTTTGGAGTTATTTTGAATTGTAGTTGTAAATAGAACTGTATGATGTTAATAACAAACAAATTTGCTGATTCTGGCTGGTATCAAGCGCTAAAGCTATGATTGAGTTGTTACTGAGAGTAATTTCTGTGTTTAGTTTCAAGAAAATTGTCACAACGGTACCTAGGTATCTAAATTATTTGTTACTTTTCATATGTACCTGTAAATTGGGTCTGATTAGTTGTAACCTTAATCTGTTCCTTCATTTTATAATTTTGTTCAACATAGTGGATCTAAATTTCGCTACAGAGATTAGCCGATTTTTGAACACAGAATCGCAGTTTCCAAATGCAATGGACAGAGTAATAGTAATCGCAGTCATAAACTTACATTCCGAAAAACTTTATGAAGTAACTGCTCGTAAATATTCATAATTTTTCTGAAAAATGTATGAAGACATTCGGCGATTGTGGTAAAGAGAGTGGGGGTTAAATTTTGGTGTAGGAAAGAAAATATCTTGATGGGTAAAGATGAATGCAAGGAAGTCGGGGCAGAGCAATTTGAAAATTAGTACTGATTGCAATGTGGCAACATCGGAAAGCAGGTAGAGTCTCCGAAAATAGGATAACGATTACATGGGAGAGATGTCACAAGGATTTGAGATCGATGAAACAAAAGAGGACTTCGAATCAGAGATGAGGGTTTAGAAACAAGCCATATGCAAGTTAATACACAAATATTTGTTGAAAATAAGGCGACACAACCTGTTAATATATTATTACTGTTTTTCGTACACTTTCAGTTTTTTTTTCTAGTTTCAGGAATACCTTTAGATTGAAAATTTTGTGAACCTTTTGGGAGAACGAAAGGAACCATTAACTAGGTAAAGAGCCATCAAAATTGATTGTCCTGATTATGTTTTATTTTGATGCGGTTTTCAAGGAGCAGTACTAGATGAAGAAGTAAGAAATTTAAGGCTGGAAATATATATTTGTTGTTCTGGTTTTATATTGTTTTATTAGTAATTGTGTTATGATTACTATTAAAATATGAGGATCAGAATAGGAATCCATCTAAGTAAAATATGAATATACGCACACTCTCTCCCACTTACACACACACACACACACACACACACACACACACACACACACACACACACACACACACACACACATACACACACATACACAAACAAACAGAAGCAATTAAAGGGCGTAGAACTATATTTTAATTAACTAGGGAATAATGCAAATTATGATGTATTTTATAACAAATAAATTAAACAAATCCATGAAAATTAGTTTAATGATATATTTCTTCACAGAGAGTACATGAATGCAATTTTCCGTAAGCGTAGTGTCAGTACCAAGAAGGAACGTAACTTAATGCACACATCCTTGGGACATGACAAAAGTTGAAAATAGACAAGAAAGTAGGACACTAAGCACACTATGACTTACATATATCTATCGCCTTAAATCCTCAATGAGTATGAGATGAAGTGAACTAGCTGCAGAAAGACAAACTAGAGAGATGCACACAAGGCCTAAAGTTTCTCGAATGCGACTAAGATGGTGAACGCTACGAAGGAACAAAGCAGACTGAATGGTGACACCCGTAGTAAGAAATGATTTAACTTTCTTGCAAACGACAGGTTTCCTGCTACAGGTGGACTACCAGCTTCACTCTTGAGAAATCAGAGAACACAATGAATGATGCAATATATATATATATATATATATATATATATATATATATATAAATGTGCAAAGGAAATAAGTTAATTGGTTAGAGAAAAAATGTAAAATAGTTTTTTTAGGCAATTTCTGTACTTGAGTGGTTTAATAATGCACAAAAATTATATAATGCTTGCATTTACATTAAAACTGGAGTACAACCTATAATAGTGCTGTGTTTTATTATTCTGATAAGCTCATTTTATGTTAAGAGGTCATTATTAGATACTAAAATGTATTATTGACAGAATAATCTGAACGATTCCAAAATGTAAAAACAAATTAAATGCCTTGCACTCACATGTTTTATGTACACACTCTAGTTCAAGGAATGACTACAAGTGCCAATTCTGGTGCCTACTTCATTTTAATGCACTAGAATGAATGGTTTTCCTTTCCTTAATAATTCTAACTCTGTTTTCAGACAGATTTTCATTGCGAACCAAGAACATTGTTCCTTTTTTCATAAATCTATAGATATTGATTATTACTTCTCGCGTTTGTGAATGTAGCACTTTATTTCCTATCTTGCTGCTAGAAGGTGCCATTTCTATTTCCTCTCTTTGAAACGGGAGACACGCCCAACTTGCAGTTGTTTACCTGCAACTGACCTGCCCTCCCCTCCAGTTGCAATCCTCTGAAATAAACTCGTCCAGATACCATTGAGCACAGCCAACCATCTGTGAAGATATACATGTACGTGTTCTTAAAGACACAATATCAGATAACTTACGGATTAGACTCACAATAGAGCTTTATCCGTTTTCAAAAACTCCAACAGATGAATATGATGGATAGAGTCAACATGAAAAATTCAATGCCATGGCCGGGATTTGAACCACGGATCTACTGGTTTCCGTGGTTCAAATCCCGGCCATGGCATTGAATTTTTCATGTTGACTCTATCCATCAAATATCTTAGCCTATATACGGCTAGTGTGGAGAAATGATTAATTTCCATCAATTAACTAAAAAAAGATGAATATGAGTTCAATTTTCCAGGCCGACTCACAAGTGTGATACATGTAGTTAGTATCATAGACATCATAATTAAATGATGTTACTCCAATAAGACTCAATGAGTAGTATGTTTAAGGTTTGATAAATAAAATGCTTCAGCTTATATGCAGTTAGCTTATATCAGCATATCAGCTTCATCATTTTCTGTTTCCAATGTGAAAACTTCGACGTATTTTCAGAAACGTAGTACAATGAGGATGCTGCTGCCATCTATATGTTGAGAATCTCTTACGCAACGGAATTAGTACAACTACTGGTTAAGTGTTGCAACTACGAAGTACACGAGAAAGCTTTTGCCTTCCTACGAACGACTTAACGAGGAAAGAAGGCACATGAAAATCCATGTCTAGAGATGACCATATTCTATACAAAGGAGCTCGAAACGTGAATTTTCACTGAAACCACGCTATCTGAACTTTGAGTGAAATGAAATACCTTCCCTAAATACTATATACGTGGCAGAGAAAGAAAAAATAAATCTGAGGTATTACACTCACATGGCTTTCTCGAATAATAGTGTACAAACTACTTAGGTAAACGCCTACTCCTCTATCTACTTCATGTTAATAGAGTTAACCTTTATATTACCGCCAATTTTCTTGTAAGTAGAAGGGAATTTGGGTACACGATAGACAACGGAGGTGGACATCTCAACCACGGCGACCAACACTGGGGCTAAAACCTCGGGAGTAGTGGATAAAGTGACAGCCGGTGAGGAGGCTAGGGGACAAGCCACGTAGTCGCGCGGAAGTCCTTAATAGTTACAGGAGTACCAACACTCCAATTCCTGTGTCGACAATTGCGGACGGGAGTTTCAGCCTTGCTCTCTGTTAATCCTTATCCTCCGGATGTGTCTCCTACTGCTGAATGTGTAAGCCCACAGGAGGGAGGGAGGCAAATGTAGTTACCAGCCACACCGGGGATTCAAACATATATTTGTTAGTAATCGTGCATACGAACATCATGCATTTGGACTTTGTTTATAAATAATTTTCAGTTTCAAAATTGTTGTAATTTTTTCGGATTTCAGTGTGGCAAAATATATCAAATCACTGATATGTTTAGTAGTTCTCAAAGCAATAATCTTATAAATGAGTGTATCTCTCTTAAATATATAATTATATTTGTGCAAAGGAATATTAGGAATATAAACAATTCTCAGTAACAAAGATGACCTAAATGGTTCCCCTCAGAGTTTATTCAAAGCTGGAACATATTGAACACACCAAAGTACTGTGAAAAGCTTCTATTTATGAAATCTGGGAAAATGCACAGAAGAGATGACGAATTCTGTTCTTCAAGACATGGTGCATTGTTGCAGAAACTTTAAATTTCTTCTTTTGCATATATTAATCACATGAATGTTTCATCTTCAGGGCGAGCAAGGCCGAGGTGTTCTTCTGTTGTCAGAAGTATGTATATTGTAATGTGAAGCAGATACTTTCTATTGCTTTCCACGACTGCTTATATCCCTTCTAACACTTTCTGGTTTAGAGCTGCAGGTGAAGGAATTTAATTTTTCCTCCTATGGAAATGATGTGTTTAATTAATTTTAAGATTATATATTTTATTTGTTTGTAATTTTCTGAGGCAGTTGAATTTGCCTCAATTAGGAACCTAAGACAAATATGTTCTATAAAATGTTCCTTATAAATATTTCCGTTATTCTCAAAGTCTATCAATGAAACCTGTGTGACAGTACAATATGTTTAACATATCATACTTATATATTATTATTGTATTATATTACATTATATTACACTATGTTATATAATATTTATTTTTATTATTTATATTTGTACTATGCAAAGGTGACAGTTTTGAAGATTATGAGTCAGCAAAATAAAAATGTTACATCGTTTTTCGGATCACATGCACAATGCAGCAGTCCCATAGCCTAAGTAAGCAAACATTTATTTGATCCTCAGCATATGTTTTGACACAAAATGTTAGATAATTTAAAAGGTATTTTATTTTCATTATTTGGGAACAATATAATTTTTTTCAGACAAGTCAAAATTTGTAAGATTTATAATAGTTTTATTATGGTATTTTAATAAATTAATGTTAAATCTATTATTTTAACTATACATATTAAAAATAAGTAAAGGAAACGTATATCATATATTTAATAATGTTGAATATAAGCTTGCCAAAGTATTATTACACTAAAGCATTGCAAGCTTTCCTTTTTTCTATCCGGTATAGAATATCACAGGTGGAGCCATCTATGTACAGCAGTAAGTGCTTGTTTAGGGCGTACGATGCTTCTATACCAATATGTTTTTCTCTGATGTAACTGCAACTAAAATATATTCGCGCGTGTAACATTTTTGTAATAGTTTGAGTATTATAATCAAACTACATTTTTAAGACCATCGTCTACATCATCAAATATTTCCACATTTCTCGAGTTACATATATACGTATACAGAAGTAGTTCAGTAGAGCTTGCGGTTTGTGTAACTACAAAGAATATCATGTGTCATGCTCCATGACAGACCCCCGAGATCATCAGAGATCCGGAAATGTCGATTATCGTTTTTAAGATACATTGATATTTCAAATCTGAAACCAAAATAAAACCAAATCGAAAAGCGTTAACTGGGTATAATAAGTTTTCATAACACATACTTTACTTATTAGCTCTGTTTTAAGAAAACCTTAATAGAAGCACTTATCTTTACGCTTCACCTGATACATATGTTTTATAAAGCTTTCCTAATTATAGCAATTACTCTTCTCCGATATCAGATCTGACGTGTAGAGCCATCTGTGTACGGCCAGATACAGTTGCTTCGAACATTCATTTCTTCTGCCACAACATGGCTTCCCAGGAGTAACATCGGTATGGACAAAATATATGCTGTTGTGTAAAATTTGCTTATAATATTAACATAAGGTATAACAATCACACTACATTCTAAACCCACTCCTCCATAACGGTTACTTTTTCATCTTCTTCAAGCTTAAGACATACATTAACAGATGTAGCACTTTTCGGGGTATATAGTACAGGGCACTGTCAAACGTGTTTAGAAAGTTGATAACATCATGCCACGTTTAAAGATCTGTACTCTTCCTATAAAATCTCCACCAAATAAGGAAGAGGGCAGGCGTTTTGAAGATTTAACGATTATAAATCTTTGAATGTAAAAGCAAAAAACCACACGAAAGGCAATGATGGTATCAAATGAGTTGATGTAAATCATTGCGCTCTTTTTCAAGGTCTCTTTAACATAATTTTTTCTATTTATTATGAGCTACAAGTTAGAGAAATCTTACAAAATATATTGAATGAAAGTCACATTACACAGATATTTTAACAAAAGGATAAAAAGATAAACAAACAGCCAACATTTATCTCCTTTGAGGTAAAAGCTTGTATTTTTTGACCTTCTGTAACTCCTACTTTATGGCTAAGAAGTATTTTGATCATATTGTTTATAGTTTACGTACTTGCATTTCGCAGGTAGTGTACCTTCTTACACAAAAAACGACGTCGACGACGAGATTTTACTCCAAAGGTAGGTTTTTTGATAGTTTTTTAATTAAATTAAACAATTTATTTCCTTTTGCAAATTTCCTCATAAAGGTGAGTGTGTTCGTGACTGTGTGAAGTCTGAGCATTGAAACTTAAGAATGAACGCTTATTACCTAATTTTAACATCTTTCCAGGATCGACACGAAGGGCTTCGAAACCTTTTACAGTTTCCAAAAACGACACTAGCGACTATTTTGGGTAACCGGCAGTTTAAGGTGTTTTGATGATAGGTCAAACATTCTCCCTGGTTATCCAGCAATGAAAAAGTATAGATTGACTTAAAGCACACAATTTATGTAGGTGAAGTACATATTTTAACGAGCCTTTTTTGAGATATTACATGATACTCGCCTCTTTAATACTATCACTTAGCCATGCAAACAGAACGTAATTTAAAAGATCTGATCGCTAAAAGTTACCTGTATTCCAATGTACAGCTATAAAGAGATTAGAATTAGGCAGATAGGAGAACACTATTTGTGAATATTGTGTAGAAATGTGAATAGAGGAATTGATGTAAGTAAACAGTTTTTAAAGCGTTCCCCTACTTTATTTGATGACGATAGCCGATTCCACGCACTTTACTTTTACCTTCTGGAAACAAGTTCCTGTCACAAAGCTAAGTCAGCAAGTATTTGAAGGTCGACAAAGGGGAACATTCTAAATTCGGACACTCTGTAAATTAGTTCTGGTATATGCAACGTTCCGCGGCCATTATGTAAATTAATGCTTTATTTTGTTTCACTTTTCACGTGTGTATTCGAAGGTGTGGTTTAAACAGAATGTGCCTACCAATCGGCAGCAATATTTCTCGTGTCATGGAGTGTTAAAGCAGCATTATGTCCCATTTTGGGAAGAAAAAGAACGTCACATCGGCTTTTTATTAGTTCTGCACTCAGAAGAGTACAGCTTCACAAGCTTTGCAAGTAATAATTAATAAATTAATAACATCACCAAAGTTTCCACAAACGAAATCTTCACAAACAAGGGATATTTTGGAAATGCGTTTGACTCTTACTAAAACGACATATTGGTTTAACACTGGTTTTCTGGTCTGCCACACCTCATTACATGCTTCAATTTAATGTTTTTAAATAGCCTCCTCCATTGAGATATCTGAAAAATGTACTAGGATACAGAATTGTCAAAATTTTCCCATCAAGTGAGCTAAATGGATCATAGCTAAACTTTCAAATTTCATACATTTGTTGACAGTTTCTTCTAAAATACATATTTCCTTTTGCGTGGTGATTTATGCTTGTAATTATAATTTGACTCATCTATAATTTTTCATGGAAAAAGTTATAACATTTTGTGTACATTTGTTTGTCAACTAGCTTTAAGCAAATACATACATATATATGACACTTTTTGTGAGTATATTACGTTTTCGCTTATTGTGTACAATAGGTTGATATAAATTACGCTCTTTTTCAAGGCCTCCTTTAATATTTTTTGCATATTTTTTGTGAGTTGAAAGTTACAGAGAATCTTACAGAATGTATTGAGAACATAAAGCATTTCTGTCCTGTTTCCCAGAAATTTACAGCTTTTAGTTTTTTATTGCACAAATATACCATAAATTTTAAGCAAACAACAGATGTGCTCTAATAAAAGATAAAATGTCAAGAAACCACCAGCATTTACCTCTTTGTAGGTGAAACATCTACTTACCTTATATAACTTTGAATACCCGTGCAACATTATGATCATGTAGTTTAAGGTTTACCCCATTCAGATAGCAGGGAGTGTACTGTATTCCACTATAAGACTTGACTGCGATATTTCAAAAGAAACATCGGTATTAAGATTCTCTGAATCAAATTAAATATCCATTTTGCCAAAATTGCTTTTGTAGGCTTCTGTGTGCGTCTGTTTGTATTTGTGCGAAAAGTGAGTAGCATAACTTAAAAATTAAAACAAACCTGGTATATAAGATGAACATCTTCCAGGGACGTGACACCAAGATTTTAGATAACTTGGAAACTGAAAAATTGGCAATATGGGTTTTGTTATCCTGAGAAGTAAAGGGTATTTCTTGATTTTTTCAGAATGTCATTAGGTATAAGTTTTGAAGAAACATTAACTCGAAACAGAAAAAGAAGAGCTTAATATACAACAAGTTGTATACCCCTTAAGGCACATAATTTAGGCAAAGTACATTATTTATGAAATGCACTATTTCTGATATGTTACAAGATATTTGTGTTAATTTTAAAGTACTTGTACACAACGTTTAGTCTGTCACTATCATAACGAAAATTAAAAGCCATACAAGAGAGACCAGTACAATGAAGTTTTGGTTACCATTCAGAATCTCCGCTGCTCCGCATTTCTCCTTGCATGTTTTAGGAAAAAACTCTCTATGCGTATATATAGAAATACCCGACTCGTTTAACCCCAGGCAAATTGATAAAAATTGTGGGCGTTTTGCAGGCGTTTTAAAAAAAATCGTGGCAACCATTCATTTATTAGCTCTACCCTCATACGGGTTTTGCTTGAAATAGTTTATAAGTAATAATGTATTAATTATATTAACTGAGTTTCCATAAACGAGTTCCTCTCAAACATAGACTAACTGGATATAAGCTTACGAACTCTTCCCGCAAACGCCACATTACACAAATCCTTGTCTCATCTGTCAGACCTGCCTATTTATTTCATTCTCCCTCTTCATTTTATAATCCCCATCCTTAAGTCACATGGCACAAATGTATCAAATCTTGCAATTACATTCAAAGGAGCCCTGATTCTACAGTGTTTAAGTCTCACGATATTTATTTTAATTTTCAGAATAATGGAAACCGCGTTTTAAAGCCGTATCATACAACTCAACCGCCCGCCTCGGTGGGCTGGTGTTAGCGTGGCTGCCTCACGTTCAAGAGGCCCCGAGTTCGAATCTCGAACAGAGTGAATACCTGGATAAGGTTTTTTCGAGGGTTCTCCCTTATCCTGAAAGACGAATGTCGGGTAATTCTAAGCTCTATGGGCCCTGGGCTCATTTGAGCATCATTTCACCTATTCCGTTTTTCGTCCGATATGACTTAACTTGGAGGACGTAAATACAAACAAACAAACAGCAAAAAAAAAACCTCAGCCTGACAGGGGTTTCAACTAGGGTTATTTTGAACATGAGGCAGCCACGCATTCAGCTACGTCAAGGAGTTGTTTATAATTAGGGATAATTATGATTAGTATTGGATTGAAGTGCCAGAGAGATAAGTATTTTTGATCATATGTTTAAATAAACACTGAACCCATGTTTCGGGACAGAGAAAAGCGTTGACATATATTCGCTCTTGGGCACTTTCATTCTCAAACACACCTACTTGTTCCTATTATATTACGTTTTCTAGCCTGAAATTTTTCTAATTATTAGAAGGTCCATTATGCTTAACATAATTATATCCAAATACTTATGATCTTAGTTTGTTATATGCAACCGTCCATTGAAATGATATAAAATGACTTAATTTCCGTCGCTTTGCACGTGCTTACACAGAGGTGTGCCATGAACAGACGTTTGTTTAAAATCGGCCTTTAAGGTACCCATGCCCACAAATTCCAAGGTAAAATCGAATGAATGTCTTCCATCATAAGGAAAATAGTTGAATGTATTATATATACAAATTCCAACAAAACGGTGTTATCATGACTGGTATTTGAACCCATAGTTCAAGATCGCGAAATCCGTTAGTATTGTGACCCTGTGGGTTCGTGAAATGAAAAGTCCAATTTCACCACTCAAAAATGTTCTTTATTTCCACCGACTTACAGTTAAACTCTTGCCAATTACACAGAATTACGTGCTGCACACAATTACAATTCACCAGTTCGTCCGTTACAATTTCACTTGCACTAGTAATTACGGACAATACTCCGATACACATACACAGTTACGTACAGTCTTCCGTTGCACAATCTTCTCGTTCATTAACACGTCACTGACTAACTCTTACACCAAGAACTGCGACTGTCTCCTCACTCACACTAAACTTCTGACTAGCTGCAGCCCTTTTTATAGGCATCTCGCCGTCTTCTCGGCTTTTCTTGTTCCCAGGCGAAGATTCCAGTAGATGAAAGATCCCGTAATTTCTAGAACACAGGTGGAAGAGAAACAGACCGCACAATCATGTTTTTCCCTCAGCCATCCCTGTCACCACTATAAGACGGACGAGAGGGAGGCGTGGCTAACACGGACCTCCCCTGTCCTCCGCTCTCAGCTGCTTCCATAGGGTGTTCCAACGCCCGGGTGACACTGCTCCCTCCTCAAAGCTGTTCGCCCCGAACAGCACCATCGTAGCGTGCCAGGCGGTCCAGGTGTACCACCAGCATCTGCCCGGAGTCTGAGCCAGAAGTAGCGCTGCCGTAGTTTGTGAATCATACGGTTCGCTCCCAGGTGTCCTCCTGAAGTACCGGCGTGCACTTCCTCCAAGATTTCTGGGACCTTATTCCGGGGGAGTACCAACTGTTCTCTCTGCGCCTTCCCATCGGGTGACTCCAATACCCGGAACAGCACGCCCTCTCTGGTCTTCAACGAGTCCCATTGGGCCCAGTACGACTTGTAGGTGGCGCTCCTCGGTGCGATGTCCTCCCAGGTTGGTCTCATCCCTGCCTCCACTTCCCTCAAGAGTGGCCCCAAGTCTGCGTCCGCCAGCTGCTCCCTCATCAGGCCTGCGCTATCCCAGCCTTCAGCAGGCACTGCCACAACTACTCGGACTGCTGCGGCACGCTCCTTCTCTTCAACTCTGGTGCACTGACCGCACTCTACTGAACAGGGTCTTCGGGACATGGCGTCTGCGTTACCGTGGCTCTTCCCTCTACGATGTTCCGAGGTGAAGTCGTACTCCTGCAGCCTCTGGACCCAACGTGCCGTCTGGCCTTCCAGGTTCTTAAAGCTTAATAGCCAGGTTAGGGCGGAATGGTCAGTCCTCAGGTGGAATGGCTGACCGTACAGGTACTTGTGGAAGTGCTCCAAGGTCTTTACTACCGCCAAAAATTCTCGTCGGGTGACGCAGTAGTTCTTCTCTGCCTTGGATAGCGTCTTGCTGTAGTAGGCTATCACCCGCTCATGGCCGTCCTGGATCTGCGATAGGACACCTCCAATGTAATGGTCGCTAGCGTCGGTGTCCACAATGAAGGCGCCACCCGGTTGTGGGAAACCCAAAATTGGAGCACTGCACAGGGTCTCCTTCGGTTGCTGGAAAGCGTCTTCGGCGTCCTCCGTCCACACATAAGGCCGGTTTTCCTCCGTCAGGCGGGTGAGGGGTTTTGCGATGTTGTCGGCCTTTTCCTCTAAATCATTAAGGCGGTCGTCTACTTGACCCTTCCGCTTGCCCAGATTCGTGACGTCATCCCTCACGCCGGCCAACCGTTCCTCAAACTTTGCGGCGAGAGCCTCGTTCGCCATCTTCATTTCCGTGGCCAGACTGCCGTTCGCTGCTCTCATTTCTGTGGTTAACTCGGCCTTCATTTCTTCCATCTTCTCGGTGATGTTGTCGTTGGCCGTCTTCATTTGTTTCAGTTCCGCGGTGATGTTGTCGTTGGCCGTCTTCATTTCTTCCAGCTTTGCGGCCAGGTTGTTATTTGCCGCTTCTATTTTCGTTATTAATTCGGCCTCTATTTCCATCATCTTCTCCAAAAAATTTTCCAAAGCCGCGTCCATGGTTGTAATGTTCGGTGATGTTGTCTTCCCGCTTCCTGACACCAGTGTGACTTTGTGGGTCCGTGAAATGAAAAGTCCAATTTCAGCACTCAAAAATGTTCTTTATTTCCACCGACTTACAGTTAAACTCTTGCCAATTACACAGAATTACGTGCTGCACACAATTACAATTCACCAGTTCGTCCGTTACAATTTCACTTGCACTAGTAATTACGGACAATACTCCGATACACATACACAGTTACGTACAGTCTTCCGTTGCACAATCTTCTCGTTCATTAACACGTCACTGACTAACTCTTACACCAAGAACTGCGACTGTCTCCTCACTCACACTAAACTTCTGACTAGCTGCAGCCCTTTTATAGGCATCTCGCCGTCTTCTCGGCTTTTCTTGTTCCCAGGCGAAGATTCCAGTAGATGAAAGATCCCGTAATTTCTAGAACACAGGTGGAAGAGAAACAGACCGCACAATCATGTTTTTTCCTCCAGCCATCCCTGTCACCACTATAAGACGGACGAGAGGGAGGCGTGGCTAACACGGACCTCCCCTGTCCTCCGCTCTCAGCTGCTTCCATAGGGTGTTCCAACGCCCGGGTGACAGTATATAGTCACATTGGGCGACTTCCTCTCTGACGCAAAACTAATTCTTCTTTTGTTATTGTGTTTGAGAACATTCTAGATCACCTTCCTTTACTGGTAATAAAGAGCACCTTAATCTAAGCTTAACCCAAAGGACCTTCCCATATGCCACACAAAGTTGTGCATATCATTGCCATTCGTCATCCTCGGTATAAGATGAAACCAGTAGAGCCATCTATGGAAAGTAATGTGCACTTTTGCAGCTAACTTTTCCTGTGATCCAATAAGCGTTTTGGAGTAAAATCAGTATAACTGAAATATATTCCCGTTGTAATTATAAAATATATAATTTAAATAAAATCTTAATGTATTATTACCACACTACATTCTCTAACCTCCTCCACAACGGCATATTCCACCATCATTTCCAAATATTATGTTTAGGTTTACCGAAATGAATGCGTAGCCCATTTCGATTATGTTAGTCAAATCGAGCCCACTTTCAAGTCTTATGCTATTTCTATAAAATCGCCTGAGAGCCATTAGCGGTGACTAGCGTGTTCAAGACATATCAGTACTGAAAAATTTAAACTAAAGGCAAAGAAGGGCTTCAACGTTTTTGATGCGGTAGTGTAAGCTGTAATAAATTACCTTCTTTAACAAGAATCACTAAAACAATTGTTTGCTTATTTATAATGATTTGAAACTTAGAGGAAGTCCTACACAATATGTTGAATATTGAAAGCACTTCCGAGATCTTTGCAAAAAGTTTAAAGCTACTAATTTTGTTTTGCAAATGTATTGATTAACATCAACGTCCCCTCTATCCCAAAGTACTGGTTGTACCTTTTAGGTAATGCGTAATACATATCTGTTTTGTATATATTTATATGTGTGTATTTGCGTGTACACTTGGGTGAGTGTGTTTGTGTCTCGATTTAAGTTAAGCAAGTACAAGAAATTGTATTTAAGAATATTGTGTAGCAGGGTGACTAGAAATTCATATAAGTAAGAGTTTATTTAAGTTCACCTACTTGGTCTGATGACCAAAGCTGTCATCACGAACTCTCACTGAATTTTTAAGCAAAATTGCATGACAGTAAGCTATGCCATCAACTGTTAGACGTTCAATGCTGCTGAACAGTAGTACATCCAGGTTATTTTATGTTAGGTTTTTCGATAATTAGTCAATTGGGGGGAGGGTTAATTTTGCTTCGGCATGTATTTAAAAGGATTAATTCTATAAGAATTAAATCCTCAATATAAAATGTAACATTATAAGCTTTAACGATAAAAATCCTGGTATTTAAGTACTTACTACAGTAAATTGCCTCGGGTATGAGAACTCTTAGTGGTTTTCGGGAAGATATAATGAGACAATTGGAGAGTATAATGTCGCGTCGGCATGTTGGCGATGGTAGCTCAAGGGGTTAGAGCGACTGGACGGAAGTCAGGAGATCTGTGGCTCAAATCGCGACCGTGGCATTAAATTTTTCAGTTGACTCTAATTAATTAAGAATACCCATATACTGGAGTCATATAAATTATCCAATTGGTAGATAAATAAGATTGTACTGCACACAGATAACAGATCCCGTTAAAATGAGTCATTCAGTTGAAATACATCCTTGTGGCAATAAATATTTCAGATATATCAAAAGATTGAAGCTATAATTTCAGAAGATCTACACTTTTGTTTAGCAAAAAGGTGTACATATATATTCGCTTTAGAGCGCTTCCGTTCTCAAACACAACTATTTATTTAGTTAGATATTGTAAATGTATACATTCTTGCTACTCTTCGTTTACTCCTAATAACACGCACTTAAATCTAGGTTACCCATCAATAACATAATAACGGACCCTTTAGAACTTATATAAATAATTGCAATGATTCTTTTCCAGTGTAAGATATTAGAGGTGGAGCCATCTGTGGACAGAAACAAGAGTTTACTTGGATTCTGCTTCTGAGCTAACCTGCTTTTTGCTAGACCATAATCAATGCAACTAAAATATTGTTTCGTGTAAAACATATCTTTATAATAGTAAATTGAAGTGTTACAATCATACTACATTCTCAATTACCTAATTCTCAACGGTTTATCTCTTCATCTATGCAAATTCGAAGATATACGTTTAAAAAGTACTTTAATAGACCATTTCATTGTAGATATAACTAGGACTAGGTCAGATGTGTTTAAATATTTGGTCATTACAAATCGCCTTTCTAATCGTATTGGGATCCTATGAAGCCGACAGATAAACACGAATGTGCAGACAAAGCTTTTAGGATATAAAAATATGAACAAATTGAAACTAAAAGCAACGAATATCTCGAAAATCATTAATGGGATAAAATAATTTGACATTAATTACACTATTAAAGTAGATCTACGTTAGCAAGATTTTGTCTACATATTGCGAGTTAGAAGTGACAGAAAAGCTTACAAAAGTTATTCAGAATGGGGAGGACTTCTGAGACATTTCCCAGAATGCTCGAGCTACACATTGTGTTGCCAAATATATTGAACCTGCGGCACTTTGATTAAATTCTTATGCTTTATACGTATTAAAAAAACACACCTTTGAGAGTAAATCGTTGCGACCTATGTTTTTTTGTTAACACTTATGGTATATTTGTGCAATATTTTGTCCATATGGTTTCTAGTTTACTTAATTGCACTTAAACAGGGGAAGTACTGTAATGCACCAAAAAATTTAATTCCGAGATTTCACCGAATTACACCTTTTGAGACCCTATGAACAAAATAAAAACATTTTTGTACAACGTTTCCGTGTATGTGTGTGTGTGTGTGTGTGTGTGTGTGTGTGTGTGTGTGTGTGTGTGTGTGTGTGTGTGTGTCCGCGCGCGTGTTCTTGTTTGTTTCTGTGATCTGAGTTGCATAACTCAACAATAAAAGCATGCTTGGTATTTCCGTTTAATATCTTTTGAGGATTCATATTGTTCGAAAACACTGACTTTGTCAAAAATGGCACCAGCGATCTTGATTAAAATACCAGTTGTTCAGGATATTATCACTGCAGCTGAAATTTTTTTTTTAATTTATCCGGGAAGTTGGAAACCGACTGCATTATAGATGAGATTTCAGTAATTGGTAAAAACGGCGCATGGCAATACGATATGCTGAGAGTGAACCAATTCCTCCTCCGGAATTACGGCTGCCGGTCTCCGCACCCAGGTCTCGTTGTGGGACAGTTTCCGAAACACAGTAGGGTGGGGTGCCTGTTGTCCTGGCGTGCCGGGGACTGTTTCCATCTAAGCGAAATATGTGGACCTTGCCCTTATACAGTCGTGACTCCTGGGACGGTCGCTGTGTCTCCTCTCGCCTAATCGTTCCCGTTCGCGGATACTCTACTTGGGGCATACATACAACAAAACATGGGTAGTTTCCGTGTACGAGTTCCCTCCGAACTAATCCAGATATCCTACTGGTAAAGATAGATAAGACCTTACTGCACAAAAACTACAGATCCCGTTAAAATACGCCATTCAGTTGAAATACATCTTTGTGGAAATAAACATGTCAGATATATTAAAGGATATATGTTATAATTTTACAATACCTACACTTTTGTTTTAAGGGGGAAGCCGTTATTTTTTATCTCTTGGCCATGCAAGCAGAACAGAAGTTCCTAGTCGAACTCATACTCATTGCTCTGTATATTGCTAGTGTTTACCTAGAACTCGTTTCGTTAGGACCTTCCTTAACATCTTCAGCGAATGTTGACATTGGCAAATCGGGGTGAGTAGAAAGTATAGAACTGTTCATTAGATAGTCACATTGGGAGGTACACTGTAAGTAACATCGAAATAGCCCTTATGGAGAAAAATGTATTCTGCGTAGAAATGACTAATGGAGAAAGAACACTCTGTAAGGGACACTCGGTGTATCACCATCCAAAATTTCAGGGAAAACAATTGAGTGATTGGTACAACTGGAGTCGTCCCGTAATCATCAAATACAAGTCTTAAACGTCATTACCTGAGCCATCTCGTTCGGTTACTCTTAGCGATCCTTTTCTTGATTGTATTCCCCATTTTAGATGAGGATGAGCGTGTCCTAATTGGAAACAGTCAATTAATCGTGTCCTAAAAGAACAGTCAATTTTTAGTTTCCACTCTCTCTGTAAAGCTTGCTCAATTATTTTGGTGTACAGAATACAGGATAAAAGCCGTTTGTACGTCACCACTGTTTTTATTACGAGCGTCTAGTGTGGTCCAATTGATTAATAAAGCAATGTTTAGGTTTAGTTTTTGTAATAGCGTTTGAGTGCCATCAAACAGCTAAGTCAACAGCGCCACGCTCTAGCTACATATTTATTCATCAAGCTGGGATACATATGCTGCAAAGTTAAGCGTAGCTTCACTAATGTTATGTTGCCAAATCCAACTTTTATTTAATTTACGTCCAGCAATGTTAAGTCATATCGGACGATGAATGAAATTGGTGAAATTATGCTGAAATGAACCCAGGGTCAATAGAGCTTAGAGTTACCAGACATTCATCCTTCAGGATAAGGGAAAACCTAGACACAATTTTAAACTCACACACTTGAACGTGTGGCAGACACGCTACCTACGCCACAGAGGTGGGCAGTATTATATCGCAGAATATTTTACTTTTGCAAAGGTAGGGAAGGCCTAAAAAGTTCAATGCCATAGTCGGGATTTGAACTACTGACCTCTCTGTAGTCACCCACTTGCTACTAACCATTGAACCATTGAGCATGACATATTCTCCAGTCGACTCGTATTTTCTCGGTTACAGTTCAGCACTTGTCCTATATACATGAGACTGCTACCTTAATGGCAACTTACAATGTGGAAATACAGTTTGCCTTATAAAAGAAACCCCAGAGGAATTTATGACTTTGCGTTCCCTTCTAGTAATGGGCCGATGTGAATAACGTAAATTTTTCTCATATTAATGTTCATTGCCTTCTATAGTATTAAGAGCGGAATTGGTATTGCTTCTGTTCTTTTAAATTCACTTTCACAAGAATATGACAAGGGAAGGAAATGTAGTCAGTATCTCCAGTGGACAAGTTCGCATTCTTAAAAGTGATTTCGCCATTTGTGCTGTTCAACTTCCTCAAGATGCGGTACCCGGGACATAAAATCCATACTCTCCTAAGATGGTAACAAATCCACTACAACGCTCCAGGCCGGTGCCACACGGAGTCGATAAGGAATGTGATGTAATGATTTTAAAGTATGTCAAAACAAGAGTGCTCCAACAAAGTATTACCAAAATTATGATTATACAATTAGCAAGACACACACAAAATGGAAAACTAGAACCTCAGCTATATATCCATTAAATGCAGATTTCCGTTCTCGCAATCTGCTATTTCTTCATTGCATATTCTGTTAATATACATGGTGGATACGGTCTTCCTTAACGTTAGAG